>JAJMLN010000028.1:0-147101 GCA_030569675.1 Wickerhamomyces ulmi
GAGGAGGAGGAGGAGGAGGAGGAGGAGGAGGAGGAGGAGGAGCTTTCAATAGAGCTTGAAGAAGAGCTTTCAATAGAGCTTGATGAAGAACTTTCAACAGAGCTTGAAGAAGAGCTTTCAATAGAGCTTGATGAAGAACTTTCAACAGAGCTTGAAGAAGAACTTTCAATTGAGGAACTTGATGAGGAGCTTTCAATTGAGGAACTTGATGAGGAGCTGGAACTTGATGAAGAACTTGATGAGCTTTCTGAAGAGCTTGATGATGAGCTTGATGATGAGCTTGAGGAGGAAGAACTTTCTGAAGAAGAGCTTGGTGGAACGCTTGATGAGGAACTTTCCAAAGAACTAGAGCTTGATGGAACACTTGAAGAAGAGCTTTCTATAGAGCTTGAGGAAGAAGAACTTGATGAAGGAGTAGATGATGTGGTTGGGTAAGTTGTGGTTGGGGTGTAGATCACAATAGTACCTTCAGTTGGAGATTCAGGATCAATAGTAGTTGAGATCAGAGTAGTAGTTCCAGAGTATGGTTCAGTAGTGAGCACAAGTGGAATACCAGTAGCATCTGCATCTCTCATAGTGATAAAGACATTCAAGTCAAAGTCTGAAGATTGTGGAACATCGTTACATGTCAAGTCATAGTTGACAGTATCAATAACACTAGCAGTTACATCAGTTTGATATTGGAAAGCAGTGATCCATAATCTTGCACCAGCAGGTATATCTTGAGTAATAAAGACTTCAACTCTATTTCCATCACAACTCTTGATAAGGTAATCATCACCAAAGTATGATTTTGGATACAAGAAGTCATTGAAGTCGTTGGACAAATAAACTTGAACCAAATCACAAGAAATACTACCAGAAGCAGCATTGTTACTGTTGAAATCGATTGAGACTTGACCATTTTGGTTTCCATCACAGCTTGGGAATAAAAAGTAATTCTCGATGGAACCATAACCAGTAGTATGAGCATATTGGTAGAAGCCTTCATCATTTTGACCAGAGAAAGTAACAGTGGTTGATAAATCATCACCCCAAACGATTCTGTTTTCACCAGCAGTATAGGCTCTAGATGCACTTAGCTCAGCACTATGAGTAGATCCACCAGCAGCAAAAAAGACAGTTAAGTCAATAGTACCAACAGAAGCTTCAAAGTTTTCAATACCTGGCAAGGTGGTACAAGATAGTATAGAAGAACTCAAGACATTAGCACCTTGTGTAGCTTTACATTCAAAAATGTCAGTTCCAGCAACACGACCAATAAGAGAGTTAGCAGTATCTTCGAACTTAATACGATAAACATGTGGCAAGTTTAAGGTAAAAGTTTCGCCTGAAGCAGTACCAGAAGAAGTTTCAAATCCAATAGTTGCTGTCCATGGGGATAAAGGAAAGTTATCGACTTGAGGAGTGATCTCCAAAGAAGTTAGAATGACAGCAGCAAAAGCAAATTGTGCAAGATAAAAGAGTGGAAGTATTGCAAAGCTCATGATGTTTTACTTTTGTTTGATGGTTGTATCATAATCGTTTCAATTTGATAAAGTGGATACTTTGCCTCATTTTATATTCATCAGACTTGTTTTGAAAATGTTTCAAATTCTTAGCTGCAGATTTCATATTATGTAGAATTTGTTTCAAAGTTAAGAGCATTCGCATTAGGGTCTTTAAAGCTTGATATTCATATATCTTTTTTTAACGGTAGTGCAGAGAATTCAGGTTTCACTAGTAAAGCATACCCTATATCAAAACCAATAACGACATATCATAGCTAGCTTCAAACATTCTAGAGTCATCTCAATAGTCACCTCAACACATTGCACATTGCTAAATATCCGTTCATTCAACAGTATTCATTTTCATTAGATTTGATCAAAGAGTAAATATATCAATTACCCAATTGGTACATCAATGGGAAATAATGCGAAACCGAAAAGAGACCTTCGTATACTTATTCAGTGTTAGATCCCGCATTACCGAGCAGATCGCATACAGCCAACAAGCAACGTTGAAACAGCACAGACCAGTATCATGCATGAGCATGTTTAGTGAACACTGAAACCCTGTCATCTGGGTCATCTAAAATCAACTCACTCACTTTCAGCCAAAATAGTAAATAGTAAACATCAGTAAGCCACTGTGAATGAAATATCAACTGAAACACTCAAGGCGTTTCATATTTGTATACCGTCCGAGGATGTTATGCGATGAGCCCCGTTGTGGCCATTTGCAGCTTGTCCTTATCTTCTTTCTGTCATGTTGGTCATTTAGATGCGTAATGTTTTGTTGATCTTTGTGTATTTTCGGTGTTTGTTATTAAAGATTATGCAATAAATTTAGATCACGTGATTGGAGATGACTATATTGTATAGAGCTACCATTTTCAAACACCTTGTTCTCTCTTATAGATTGATATGTTTACTACTTCTACTGTTCTTGATTACATCTTTGGTACTTGAAGTCTATCATAACTATGTCTAAAGTAGATATATACACATTATACTCTCTTGATAGCCTCTAAAAGTGCTAAGTCCAATAATTTTGAAATATCATTTTGTTCATCACCAACTATTTCTCCATATTTCTTGAAGACTTCTTTCAATCTTGCAATGTTATGGTCACCTTGAACGATATTATTCACTATGGCACCGTCATTTATCAAATATGCAAACTCTCTATCATTTTGACATATGTAACTCCATAATAATGATTCTGTTAATAAAGTAGCTTCACTGTTCTCTATAGATCTGGAGACTTTTTGGATATGTTGGTTGTATAACTCCAATGATTGATTGATATCAAACTTTGAGTGTGCAAGGATCAATGATTGGATGGATTGGATGGTGATTGGCTGTGGAACTAAAGTCTCTGCAATTGTCAAGAATTGTTTGTTTGATGTGATCACGGAATGATGTGAAAGAATGGTAACCATTGTGTTCATTAATGCATCAAAGTTCTTGTCGATTGTGGAGTACTCGTTGTATAGTTCTAATGTCTTTTGAATATTTTGTTGAGTGATACCGATGTATTTTAGATGTGAGGTACGTAGTTTGGTATATTTGGATGATGGGTTCACTAGTTGGGATGATACTAGTTCTGAGATATGTGTGTTTGATGAGGAGAAATCTGGTGATTCTGTGTGAAATCTAGGATATTTCTCTGTGAATTTGGTTAGTTTATCGATTGTCTCTTCATTGTATTCGACTTTGATGTTATCTTTAGATAGAATGTGGGATATTATTTCGATATTGTCGTCAATGTCTTGTTCTGTTAAAGATGAAGGATTCCATAATGGGACCAATGCTTTATTAGATTGTAAATCTTTGAGCTCAACACCAATATATTTGACTAAGGTATGGTCGCCTCTTTCCAAAGCTAATCTAATGACTTTACCCTTTAGATCTTGATCGTTCAGCTTCTTACTTAAAACACTAGCCTTGATTAAAGCATCATCACTAACTTTAAACTCATCATCATTCAAGTCGATGATCTCACCATGTATTAGTTTTTCAGCGACAAGTTTAGTAACTGCCTTCTCATCTTTCAATGAACTTAGATACTTCTCGAATAATTCCCATGCTGAATGAACTCTACCTGAGTTATATTTGATGATTTGATAAACCGCATCATCCGTTATGTCACCTTTCAATTCTTCCAACTGGCGTTGGTGAATAAGGGATAATGACGCATCATGCTTCAAGCAGTTCTCTAAAATGACATTGCTTAACTTAATCTTATCATTATTCTGTAATGTACCATCGGACAGGGCAGCTTGCAGGATCTCTGGAAGTGATTCTTCATTCAAACTAGGACTCTTCAATGAGTCGATATACTTTGTAAGCGTAGAGGCAAAGCGCACTCCTTGAAACTGTCCTAAGCGGGAAACAGCACGTGCGTGTGCTCTCAGTGGTTGTGTATAGATCTGTCTCAACATCTTCTGTTTCCTTTGCTCAAGACTTCACTATTTTCTGTTCAAATCACTTTGTCTTTCGATGTGATGAGCCATACAAAATCTTTTTTTTTCTATGGAAATTCGAATATGACAAATCTTTTGTATGAGTAACTATGGCAATAACCATAGTAAAAGTTATTGACACTGTATGAATTGGCAGATATAATACAAATTACTACTTCGTATCGTTCATTGGTGAGTTGCTATGCGGGAGTACTGACTAATAGCTGGTTGGTCATGCGTATGTGCAGTGAGTGGCTCATGTACCGAAGTATGGCCTCTTTTCCAGAAGAAATCACCTAACTCACTGATTCTTTATTTTATTGATCATTTACCCGATTAGTACATCAATGAGATTTAACATGAATTTGAAGCTTCTTCTAAGCGAGTTCGGAAGCTACAAACTAAAATAAAAGTGTATCTGGTTGGAACGCATGTACAATGCAATGCAATAAGAAGTTCGACGTTATTTTATAACTCTAACCGAGCTTAAACCTAATTCTGATGCAGTTTTAGATTTGTGGTCGCCTCATATACCTTTCATTGAAACCCCAAAGAGGTAATTATATAGTGCATGAAAGTCCAATTTCTCGTAGATTCCTTCCGAAAATAAGAGTCTTTGCTTCTGAAAACGTCTACGACATCTCTATCTAGTATTTACGGGTCCCAATTTCGAATTCCAATCTTGACGTATGGCCCATTACATAGATCAGTATTATTAAATATATGAAATTTCTATTATAAATTACCAGATTAGATTATACAAAAATGCAAAGTGCATGCCATATGCTAGGTTGTGTTTTCTTTAGTACTGTGGTGCGTTGCGTGAAAGACAGTGACAGACACCGTACCGAGTACCGAAAAAAAAGGGATTTATATACATGTGTGTGCTTAGATACCATCTCTAACTTCTAGAACCTCTAAGTACCATTTCTTGGTCCATTGACGAGTTTGTTTACCCCAAATGATCATAGGAATAGCAAGAAGCATGACCACAAAGTTGATAACAGCTAGTGCAATGTAAGTGTTTTCAGTTCCTGCTGCATCTAACCATAGAGAACATGTGAAGGTAAAGATACAACTGATAGTGTTGTTGATGATAGCAACACACACCATTGATTCCAAGACTAATTCAGAACCTTCCATCACATATGCTAATGCAATATCACCTGCTGAACCGTATGCAAACCCAATGAAACCTAAACCGATGTACATGACCCATGTTCCTAAGTTTCTATCAGCACCAATACCAAACATTAATAACCCGATAGATCCTAAAACGGCAGTAACAAAACAAAAGTATAATCTAAATTCGGCTTCAATGATACCATTGTTTTTACGAGCCATCCAAAGAACGATGTAATCACTGACAGTACCAGCATAGATACATCCAATAACAGCACCAACCAAACATGGCACGTTCATTAAAGCAACACCAACATTACTGTAGTTGTATGGAGGATCGTAGAAGAAAGTATCTTCTGTAGTTAAGTAGAATGATAAGAATGCATTTTGTGTACCCCAGAATAAACCAGATAAAATGATACCTGGGAAACAAAACATTTTCAAGTTAATGGCAATATGTTTCCAATATTGTTTAAAACCTGTACCTTTTAATCCAGATGATGGTGTTATTAATGCAACTCTTCCCCAGTATGATTTCTTTGGTACTATTGAACCATCGATAAGTTCTTCAGTGACTTCAGTACGTTGTGTGATTTCTTCTTTATCTGAATTCAAAGAAAGTTTTTCATTTGCAGGGTATTCATCTTTGATTCTTTCAGAGCGACCAGCTAAAGTGGTACCATTATCAGTATCGTTATTGATGGCTTGTTGTGATGTTAGAGGTGTGACGTATTTGTTTCTTTCAAAGTATGTTTCTTCTGTGAAGAAAACTAAGAAAATGATCAAAGTACCAGAGATAATGGCACCAACCCAACCAACCCATCTAAAACTGGTGTTGTTTGAGATGAAATTACCAATCAATGGAGCCAGATAAGTACCAACAGATGTAGCAAGGATATAACCTGTTAGAACAGATCCTAATTGATGTTGGAAGTAGATATCAGTCAATGATAATTGAACAGCAGCTTCAGCACAAGATTCACTAACACCAACGAATAATTGAGACCAGATTGTATCATTTGTGTTTTTGGAGAATCCGAACCAGATACAACCAATAAGACCAAAAGAGATGGAGATTAAATATGGAAGTTTTCTTCCGTATAGATAAGAGAATGGGGCCAAAAATAAAGTACCATAACCAATACCTAAGAATAACACACCTGCACCTGTATTCATAGAGTCATAACTGATACCATAAAACTCGTTCAAAGAATCTTGAGCAGAACCAGCACAATTTGAAGTAGCAGCAGTGAAAGCAGTCACAAATAACATGGTGAAGAAATGAATAGTTTTTCTATTCTTTGTCCAATTCAAAGGATCATTGATATTTTCAGAAGGTTGAGGAATCAAAATGATTCCATTTGGTGTTTTTTTCAATTTATTTTGGTATAATACACCATTTTCTAAGTTTACAGAAGTATAGATGTTTGAAGTACCTGGAATGAAATCAGGGTGGTATTTGTTTGTGTACTGGTCCATTATTTATGATATTATATTGATATGATATGATAAATATGGTTTGTCACACAACTGGCATGCTATTCTTTAGTTTCGGAGAAGAAAAAAACCTGGTAGAAGTATTTGATGAGATGTTTAGAGTAGGAATACCACGTCTACTATCACCAAATATACTCTTGAACAGCTGTTTGATCCACTTTAGTATCAAAGTTGGTTGTTTCTTTTTGGCTTTATCAGTGAAAAATTGAAAAATTTCGAGAAAAAATAAAATAAAAAAAAAAAAAAAAAAAAAAAAAAAAAAAAAAAAAAAAAAAAAAAAAAAAAAAAAGTTGTGTGACATATTCTGCCAAAAACGGTAATTACGAAAATGCATCAGACGTTATAGGCCAAAGAAGTACAGAATAAGTATATAAAACATATCATTAACAAAACAGAGAAACAGGTCATAGCAATTCATTATCAGGTAGCAAAGCAAATACAGAGAGGGTTCACCACTTCCGGAAGTTTCTGAAATCCCTCACGAACTCAGCTCTTTTCAATTCACCTATTTCCACCTTTAATCTTTCATCACGAATAGCATTCAAGAAATTATTATCTTTCAAGTAATCAAACACATCTGTAAGATCAACATTTGGTCCTTCTAGTTCTTTAACCTTATCAATCAAGATCTCTGAATAACCTCTTTTATAAATAGGCTTATGACTTTTATGATTATACTTGATACTCAACTGTTTAGCAAAGATTTCATAACTAATGTAGACATTGGATCTACAATCCTCAGTCTTTAATCTTTTACTGTTAACAACAGCAGGATTCACACTAATCTCATTATTTGATTGTTTTTGACTTGTCTTGATATCTTGTCTGCATTTAAACATTAATTTGATTGTTTTTGGTTGAATTTTGGAAAAATTGGAACTTGTTCTTGAAAACTTATAACCTGCTATTTCAAATACTCTATTTATATAAGTTTCTGTTAATTGAGTTTTAATCACTTCGAGATTATTATTACCTTCAGCATCTTGTTTAAAATCAGATATACTACCATCTTGAATTTTTCGAATAAAGATGACATTTTCAAGATCATTTAAATGACCTAATTCAACTTTATTCAAAAAAGCTTCAAAATCATCATAGACGTTATCAGTACGTAATGGGTTGTCAACACAGTTCCCACATAGTTGATAACGACCATTGTCATCGATACTTCTCGCGGCTCCACAATATAAACAAACATTATCTTCTTTCAATTTAGTAGTATTTAAATTATTTGACTCATTATGAGCATCCTCTGCAGCTTGGGCATTTCTAATAGCAGCAAATAAATTGGTTTCATCTGTTCTATCATCATCATCTCCTCCTCCTTGCTTCTCTAGTAATTTAACAGCACGTTCAGCTAATCTTTGTTGTTCATGAACTTGTTCTTCAGTTAGATTTCTTGATTGGTTGGGGCGTGGGATAGTCCTCGCATTTGAATCATGAACTCCGGAATCAGCATTTCCACTAGCAGCAGCAACAGCAGCGGCAGCAACAGCAGCAGAATTAGAAGCACTATTATCACCAGCAAGAGCAGCAACAGCAGCACTTTCTTTCAACAGAATCTCATCGATTGGAATGTCCCTGTCATCCTGTTGATGATTCTTCTTACCTTGTTGTTGTTGAATTGGAGCTAAAACAGGAGGTAATTGTTGTTGTTGTTGATCATATTGTTGAATATGAGGTGGCAAATGTCTATGAACTTGATTAGCAATGTTCAAGATACTGTCATCTTGGTAAGTGTTCTTTTGAATATCTTCGTGTTGTTGAACATGACCATGAGCGTGGGCATGAGCATGAGCATCCCCATTTGACACATTAACGATATTACCTGTACTTTTCCCTAAGGACTCCAATTTTTTTAAACGTTTCTTCTTTCTCTCAATTTCTCTGCATGGTTTACAGGTTCTGTATCTAGCAGTTTCCAATGGCTCATCCACTGGTCTCTTCTTCTTACAACGACGACAAACTGGTCTCTCTTCCGCCATAATTTTTGCGCGAATTTAAAAGGTGTCTGTTTGTTTGTTCAGTGGATTGTTGACAAAAGGTTGGAAAAGGGAGAATTTCGAGAAATTCGAGAAATTCGAGAAATTCGAGAAATTTCGCGCTTTTTTATACATTTGAAAAATTTTCAACGAAAATTGCTGCTTCGGGAAATCGCTCGGAGATTGTACTGTGGTGCGTACCACGTTTTCTCTCTTTGGCAGTGGGGCTATGACAAAATAAAAAGAAAGAAAATTGCAAAAAAAATTAATGATTTCGCCCAGGATCGAACTGGGGACGTTCTGCGTGTTAAGCAGATGCCATGACCAACTAGACCACGAAACCATTTGTTGAAAACCAAACATCCGTATACACTCCGGGTTCTGCGGTTAATTGAAAATTGTCGATAAATGAGATTACTGGACTATTTAGAGTCAAGGAAGATGGGGTTAAAATGAAGTGTCGCACCCATTAAATTGTAATATATGGCAATTTACCCGGATTATGGTCTGCATATTAGTACATATTGAGTATGGTTGAATTTCTGTGTAATTATGCACATGTTGCATATTTGTTACCCTCTGGCTAGCTTCTGGCATGAAAATAGCAAAATGGGTTCGTAGGTAGGTAGGTGCCTTCACTTTAATGGTCAGAATTTCATCGAAAATGGATTCATAATACTACTCAAAACATCAGGGATATTCCTTAGACATTACGTTTTGCTAAATGCTCTTTTAGTGCCTCAGAATCATCAATTTTCTGAGGTTAAAAGCTTTATAAGGATGCTTCATATTAGGTTGTTCTTCAAATCCTTTATATAAAATGTACTGGAAATGCACTTAAATGGCTGGTTTTTAAAATGTATTAGCTTGCTTCATATAGCTGCTAGTACCAAAATCCTCTTAACGCTGTCATGAAGCTTTCCTGGATGCTCTAACAATAATCAACCGATACTCAATATAGCGATCATTAGGGGTGTAGGAGGGTAGTGGTACCGGTTATACCTGTCCTACTTAGCCTATTCGAGCCTGCAGTTGATAAAAACGAATTCCACTTTGAACTGAGGCTATTTATTGTCTTATTTTGTACCTTAAAGGTAAAAACAAGAAACAAAGTTTGATGAGCTCATGCTGACTCTGGTTGAATAATTATATAAAAATATTCTTGAGAAGTTATTGAGTGCTATTATTATAACATCAATTCTCGTGCTACACTGTATACACTTTCAGTACTGCATTGTTTCTGTACGTCTCCATCTGGCAGTGATTAAACAAGTTCTTCATTTTTTCAGTTCTCAGAATCTTTAATTGTAATCACCAATTAGTTCAAAAGTCCTGAAAATTAACACATGTCAGTGTAACGGTACCTCAAGAAAATTACATCACCGATGGAAAACTTAAGGTTTGATATTGAAGGTATGAGTTACAGTTCTAGAGATTAGTTGGTCATTTGATCTGATATCGCACGTGAGTGTGTTTTTTTGAAGAGAAAAAGAATTTTTTACTGTACTATGGTTTTAATAGAGTAACCTCATATAAGCTAATTCCGCAATATAAAAAACAACAAGATGGACCCCGAAAATGACCCTATGATAAAATATGATAAATTATGATAAGCACTTCTTTTGTACCACTTCTCCTAGTTGTTAATTGAGTATATTTTGTGACAACAAGCTCACAACTTATAAAGAAGACATTCTATCCAGAAGAAATAAAGTAAAGGGGTCAGGTATACACACAAGAGAGGTTCTGTCCAGAACATGTTTCCAAAGGCTATTGAAGTCACAGTATCAGCATTTTCATACAAAACAGAGCACTTTGTGATCTCTCTTAAAAAATGAGAAAGGTGTTATTAATAAGCTAAGGTTTTCCCTGATGGTCACCTACTCCTACTTTGAAGTTTTTGACTTCAGCTAGATGAGTAAGATATGAAAGTTAGTGTGTTGGTAACCTTTCACTGAAAGCTTGCTTATTATTAGGCTTGCTGATTATGTTAGAACTCTTTAACTTCTGGTATGGTAACTTTCCTTAATAACATGAGCCCCAAAGATGAATCAGAAAAGATAGATTATTTATACTAAGATCTTCAGTGAATAAACGGGTCCTCCTAAAGAATTTTCCTATAACACATCAGCATTTCATGTATAGTGTTACCTCCCATATCTTATTGAGGCCCAAAAAGTGAATTTTCTTCAGTTAAGCAATGACTCTTTATATATTGACTTGAGAATAAAATAAATATTGTTTATGTTGAGGTACTCAGCTACTACTTCTCTTTTACCATCTGCTACTATCGAGCTGGTCTCAACTTTATATGATGCCTCATTGATGTGTTCAGAGTATTGAATATAGTAGCTAAGTACCAATTTTACTGAGGTGCTACATATCAAGGTAGCAGCCTCGCAATATCAAGAGCTATGGTTGAGCTCCGAAGTGTTCTCTAAAGCTTACAAGTTCCTTTAGATTCTGTTAAAAACCAATTGATGAAGTATTTAATCAGTCAAAACTTACCTGGCTTCACTCATAAAGAAGCTTCTACTCAGAAACTAGATAGATTCCCGGTTTAATGATCTATTTCCTGTACGCAAAACCAACGTGCGTATTTGTTTACCTTTTTGATAAGACTTCTATTGTTCACGAAAATTTCCGGATATAGTTTGATAAGATCTAACTCAGAAACTCTTTTAATAAAGTTTCATTGTGAGGATAAATTGGTCTGAGTATGTAAATACTAGGCTATTTGAGCACTCTGCTATCTAAAGATATAGCTATATATTGATTTAAAGATTGAAAAAATTCTAAATTTTGAAACTAAAAAAGCTAGACTAAATCAAAAACAATAATTTGAAAGATCAAGTGGAACCTAAATATTTTTTGAAAAATTGACCAAGTCCATCAATACTTATTCTATGGCTTTGGTAAAAGAGTTCAGATATATTAGACTATAGAAGAACTGGAATCCTTTCAAAGATATGGATTATCACGTTTTATTGTGAAACAATTAGTCTTTAAAGTTGATGCCTTATCACCGCTTCAATAATAACAGTAAAATAATCTCCGAGACACAAAATCGCTGGGACATCGGTGCACTACCTTCAAATGTTTTATTATAGCTCCAAAAGTAGAAGAATTGACTAATCATCTGTTATCTAATGTACCATAAGCTTCCAAGAATCTTCAGGATTGTTACAATAGAGTTTTAATGATAATCTTGAAGATTAAAATTTGGCATTGATCATTGAGTGTATCACTGTATAATCCAAAGGATGTACATCTAAGTACTTTGAGTCTGCTGGTTAGTTCACCAGCGTTACGCTAAACTCTAATTACTAAATTTCTGATAGAGTTCATAGGCCAGTTCACTTTGAGTCAAGAACAGCAGATTAGTAGAGCTTGAAGGGTTTAAGACTCTCTTTACGTAGACTCTAGAAGTGTTTCTTTTATAATGATGTTTGTAAAGTTGACTAGTTTCCTGGGCACTTGAATACTAGCTAGATACCTGGTAATGAATAAGTATTCGAAGAGTCTTTATTGATTGAAATGACTTTCAATATATGATACCTGGAGACAAGGTCAATATGCTTGAACTAGACGTTAGAAACTTCTTCATATGAAGAGAAGTATACTCAGCTATTGATAGTTGAATGGAAATAATGAAGCTAAGACATCAGATAGATAGATGGAACAGTACTTGATTATACTGTCTTAGCACCTGAATCTCTTGTGCTAGAACAGTTCCAAACTTTGATTGTTTGGGTAAGGAAATACGGGGATTGGAAACTGAGAAACCTTCATCTTGGGGAAACCAGAACCTCTTGAAATCTTGTTTTCCAAATTATTTAAGTTCTGAAAACTCACATATGAAAGCTATCTGTAATTTCATATTAGCTGCTTAAGCCGAACAGCAAGCACTTTAATATATGTTTATTGATTCAGTACTTATTGGATGTTATACACTGTGATCAACAGCTGAATGGAGGGCATAGAAAGCATTGAAGGACGTTTCGAGCCCAGTTAACTTGATGAGTCTACTAATTCAGTGATTCCTACAAATTACTCCGAAAGGATCTAGATAGCATTGTAGAGTGATCACCTTGTCAGACACCAACTTAATAAATATCCTGTAAAGTAAACATCTTCAATATCTTCAGTGTAATAAGTTGTACATCTTTGTTTTAGTTTCTAAAGCCCCTATTATCTCTGGGTCTTTCTCTGAGGGTATTACTGAGATAGTTGACTTGTCCTGGGTCTATAATTCTTGCTTTTATGTTTGCTACTTCTTAGGGTTATTCAGAAATATCGTGGATTCCGATCACAACTTTACTCTCCCTTACAAGAGGTGTTATCTCCATCAATCTATCCTTCAGAAGGAAATCTCGCTCATTTAATCACTATATTACTTTCGTTGATATACAGATGAATGATAGCGAATAATGACTTTTGGCTCGATGACTTGTACCAAGAATCAATGTCTTTTGGTATACCTCTTAGAGCACTCTATCATAGCGTGATTTCTAAAGAGGAAATCAATAGCTATTATAGCTCTTTTTATGTATACAATTACCAGAAACAATCTTTTGTCAAAAGATTTAACCTAAATAGTGAGACATTTCACTGCTAGTGTACTTAGTAAGGTTACAGACAGAGAACACTTAAAACTTTGGAGGATATGTAACTATAGATGATGTAGTACCATCAAAATTTACAGATGAAGGGTAATACTTGGGCCTAATATAATGCAAGACATTTATCACTTCCTATATAACACTCTTCTTTTATAGTGTGCTTAGATGTAGATAACCACCCTTGTGTAATAGCATAAAAGGCTTCCCAAGTGGCCCTCAGATGCGTTCTGGCACACCAATTATTCCAAAAAATCTTCCTGCCGGAGGCTACATATTCAATGTTTTTTAAGCAGATACTTACAGGAAGGCGCAGATCCCACAAAAAGTCTTATATTTTGGGTTTTTTGGTGCGACACTTTCTCGTCACTCAGGAAGATGACCTTATGAGCTCACCAAATTTCCCTTCAACGCTGATATCTATGGAGTTGCTTTTTAACTTCTTGAGATGATTCTAGATACCTTGAAAGTGGATTCAATTACGATCAACAACTGAGCATTATGAGTTTTCGATCATTCACTTGTGCAATGGAGTGATTCTAGCATACTTAATGAATCACACTAGTAAATCTTATAGCAGATATATTGGAATGTACTTGTAGACTGTATACTAACTGATAATCAAAAGAACTATAGATGTCTGACATTGTTGGATTGAGTACTTGAACATCAAGCGCTTGTTATGTTATTCGCATTATGAGTCTTCGGAAAAGTACTAGAGTCCCTGATCAACCCTCAGATTCAGAGTTTAATGACAGCTTTTGTAGGATTTTTCTATTGATTATTCACCTATATCCTGCACAGGTCTCTCTAGCTGTCTTATAAAAATGAACAGTTCTGGGTTAACCTTAAATCAGTTACCCAGGGATTGAGATTACCATACACGATACCACAAGTCTTGAAAGCCCACAAATAAGGCAGCTTACAGCCACTCCGTATTCATGATTAGGTTTAAGTGTCTATCATTCACTACAAAACCACTTTATAATAAAGTACTAGTAAAATGGTCTTCTGAAGTACAATGAATCTGATAATCATGCACCTGTCAAAAATTCGCGATCAAGACTGTAACTTCACGTAAATATTGAAAATTTCTAGTAAATTATGATCGTATTGGAGCTTTGAATAGTGCATTGGGTTCCTGAGTATCTCTAATATACTAAAGTTGAGGTTAATTCCAGAAAATGATCGTTATTCAAATTTTCAAATTTAACTAAATATATTTTAAAGTATTTTGAGTTTCAAAAAATTAATTTGAGGTTATCGAGCTTTGGATAAATTAACAGATTTTGAAAAAGTGATTTAAATCACTAATAATGAATTATTTTGCAGCCTGAGAACATCCGAAAGAAAGTTGAATGATCCATACATTATATGAACCAATTATCTTAGATCATATATATATAATTATATACTAGATTGGCTAAAAGATTTTCCGATGATATAGGCTTTCAAATTGTGTAATCTCCGTCCGGAGATAGAAGATTCATCCAAAATCAAAGGTGAGCTGAAAACGAACCTGAGTGCCTTTAGGCCAGTAGAAGGAGGTTTTAAGAGTACATAATTATGACAGAATGTAGCCCACTTTTTCTCAGAAGTTGGGAATGCTCTCTTACGCAAAAAGTCTATTAAATTAGACAGTGTTTTGTTTTCCAGACCATGGTCCACCTACTGAGATTCAACATAAAGTTTTGGTCCGTTCGATCTATTAAACCCCAAATTTGTATATATATATGAGACATACAAGGCTTGAAGTAAGTTCTAGAAGGAAATAGTAGAAGAACGATGTACAAACTCGTACTCATGGATTACTGGGAGCTCTCTTTTCGAGCCAGGTTTGTAAGTTTGTGCGTACTGTTTCACCTTTTGTTTAGCATTCAATGATTTCGTAATGCTCTCAAGTAGCTTTAGGGTACTGAGATATATTAAGGAATAGTCCCTGCTTAGGTCAATAGTGTGATTGATCTCCGCTCACAGTTTTTTGTCATTCAAAACCTTGACAGAAGCATCTGCTTTGGTCCCCAAGAGAGTTTAGTGCAATTCTGAGGTGTATCTTTTTGGGTGTTCACTCTTTAGCTAAGTTAATAAGATATTAGAGGTGCAGAAAGGGCTCAGGATAAAATTGAAAAGTTATGAGTTCATTCAAGTCAATTAATTGACAGTTTCTTTCATATCGAACGCTTTTGCTGACATATTAAAGGTAAAACCTAGACCGATATCAAAAAGTGACTTTGGCCGAGTGGTCTAAGGCGTTAGATTTAGGTTCAAAACTAAAATCTCTAATATCTACGGATGCGCGAGTTCAAATCTCGTAGGTCACATTTATTTTTTTCAATTTTTTTTTGTTGTTTGTCAATAAAAGAATCTCATTTTAGTCGTATGCATACTTTAGTTTGGGCCACATGAAGAAGAGGAGTCTGTAGTCTAGATAGAGTGATGGAAGTCTGTGGTTATACATTTACGTTATCTTTTCAAAGACGAAATCTTACAAGTATGTTACAATCCAAAAATAAGGCAGCTATCGAGGATTTATTGAGACAGAATCACACTCAACTTCATTACATATTACACTTGAGGAAGATTTCAAAAGTTTGAAAGAGTTGAAGAGTTTTAGAGAATTATTGTTGACATATCATTCATTGATTTCAGCAAGTGCAATTATATAATATAGCTAGAAAGAAAATAGAGCATAAAGTCAAGTATTGATAGATGATTAGGGGTCAATTACCTCCAGCTGCTAATCTTGCATTCCATATGATTCCTTTTGAATGCATGAAATAATCAAAGTATTCCAAAACTTGTTGAGCAACATATTGACCAGCTTTCTTCTTATTTGTAGAACTCGTCTTAGCGATTGGTTTATTCTGAATCCATAACGTTACTTCAACTTCAGAATTTCCAACTTTTGCAGTTTTATATTCTGCACTTGATAATTTTTTCTGGGTTAATAAAGCATTCAACCTCTCCTTTGATGAATTATCAATCTTACTATCTTCAATAGGATCAGGAAAGTTGAAAACATCAGATTCATCATATCCGGGTTCTTCTTTAACCATTGAAGTTCTACTAACTGCCATTGGAGCACCATTAGATAACATTTGGACAGATGTTTGTGGATCTGGAATATCTCGTACTACCTGTGCGGTTGGTGGGAATTGAGAATGAAGTTGACCATTGACTTTAGAAAGTGGGATATCAGACTGTAATGGTTTGAATCCAGGACCTAATTCAGGTTTAAACTGTGTGGATTGACTTATATGTTGATCGAATGGTAAAGGTTGTAGACTTTCACTCTCCAACTCATCATGGTTAAGTTTTGTCACTGACTCAAGTAGAGTTGTGTTGTATAAAGCATTTGTTGCAGCTTTTGCTTCTGCTTTATCTAAAGTATCTGAAGAAGCCGTACCTAAGACAAAAGACTTATATTTGTACTGAACAATGAAAACTTTCTCACCATGAGAGTTTGTATTTGCATATATGTTATGACATGTAGCATCTGGGATTTTTTCTTTAAGTGCTTCAATTGATTGGTCAGTAGCATCATCTTCTGGTGAGAATTGTTGAATTAAAGGTTCCAATAATATCGTTAGCCATTCTTTCAAGTCTGCAAGTTGATTAACACTGGCTAATGCACCGACATAGGCGTAGAAATTGTTATAGTATGGAACAGTGAGGCTGTCTGGATCGCTTTGTATCTTTCTCTTGTATAATATATTCCAATGATCAACAACTCTAACATCTTCGGTAAATAGGGTGAATTCTTCTATTTCACGGTCATGGAATCTTTCCCTGAGTATCGTTGAGGATACCGCCTCATAGTATCTCTTCCCAACAGACACTAAGGTTGAGAACAATATAGGTTTTCTTCCATAGAAGGCTTCATACATCACAGGATCTTTAATTTCAGGAAGATCAGGAAGAAAAGAGTATGATCTTTCAAAAAACTCGTTGATGGTTTTATTTCTTTCCAAATACTTAGCATCATCCCTTAAAGAGAAAAGCGGACCTTTCTGTTTATCAAACTTCAAAAAGCTATCAAATAGAGGGATCAGTCTAGAATCATATAGCTGTTTCAAGTCCAATGCTAGCTCTATGTAAGGATTGGACAAACTGTGTAGTAGGCGCTTGTTGGTGGTGGTTCTCTTGAACTCATCCACTGCGAATTTTGAAGGAAGTTTGACAATGCCTGCAACAGCATCAACTATTTGACTGGCTAGATAACTCATTAATGCTATGGAATCTGGACTGAACGACTTGTCCAAGTCATCGTAGTGTTTTCTCGTCGACTTCGACAAGAAATTGGAGATCTCGTCATCTGTTAGGTGTCTCTTATTGGTAATCGAGTCCATTGGTGCTGTGTGTATACGCTTTCAGGGAACTGTTAATGAGTTGGTGGCGGTGGTGTAGCAAAGTGTCATGTTGTGTTTCCCAGTCTTTTGTAGTAGATTATACAAAAATTCGCGGGTGGTTAATCTCATGGTTAGAAGCGATGCTCCACGTGCTATACTACTACTACTACTACTTATCAATACAGACGTTAAAGCATTACCATGACTTCTTTAATTGATAGTCCCCTCTTGGTACTATGAAGACTAATCATATCAGAAGTAGTTTAGATGGTGATGATTTCTTAGCAAGGACATTTGAAAGCTTTTTGAGTTGGTTTACACCAACGTCTGTGTATTGTGTTGTTCGAGTATGAAAAACTATATCTAAAACAATTGAACTATGATGAGACTTTACTAGTTGCATTGTCATAGTGGAGCTACTTTGACATCAATTGTATCCCTCTTTTCACTCAATGAACCAACTTCAAGTTCTTGTGATTCGTTTGACTCAGTAACATCATCATCATCACCTTTGTTCAAATATTCTGGTAAGTTCTTCTTTAATAAGTAAGAAATTGTAAGAACAACAAACATTTGAGTTATGGATAGACATAAACTGAAAATGAAACCAGCTCTATATCTTGGAGCTTGTGTGACTTTGTAAACGATCAGTGGGACAATCAAAGATGAAGCTTCTCCTGTAACATTAGCTGCTGCAATTGTATAAGCTCTCAATTCTGAGTTATGGAACGTTGAATCACCAACCCAAGCTTGCCATAATGGGTATGCTCCATGACAGAAACCTAATGCAAAGAATGCATAGTACCGAGCACCTTCATTAACATCATAAACTATCAGTATGGTGTTTGATATCAAACTTATAACCGATACTAGAAGTAGTGGTTTTAATCTATCATTTGTCACATCACTATACCAGCATAGTACCAATGCACAAATCAAGGCTAATCCATTAGTTGCAGTTGGGATATTATTAACTTGTTGGACTGATAGTTTATCATTGGCCTTCAGATAAAGAGAGAATGGAGTAGTTGATCCATAAGCGTGGAAGATCAGTGTGAAGGAAAACATTGCAAAAAGTGGAACTTGCCAATTAAGTGCAAGTGACTTTAAAACTTTGAAACTGAAAGCTGTTCTCTTAGTTTTGATATTTTCACTTTCAACTCTTTCCAGAGCCAATCTCTTTTCATCCTCTGTTAAGAATCTTGATCTAATATCATGTGGAAAGTTTGGTAATGCAACAACACCATAGAAACTAACCAAGACTGTTATGATTGAACAAACAATGAACAAAAACCTCCAACTAGCGAGTGGTAGACCTTTCTTGGTATAAATTGAACTTTCAACCCAACCACCAACAGCAGTTCCGATTGGGTTGGCAATCCAAAACAGAGCCATTCTTTTACCTCTTTCATTTTTTTTATACCATGAACTCAAGATATACACACATCCAATGAAATTAGAAGCAGCAAATAAACCTAATAGAGCACGACACGCCATTAGTTGTGGAACATTCTTAACAAACGCTGTACCAAGAGTAGCTAAACCCCAACAGAATTCCGAGATTGGAAGAATCAACGAAGCAGGATATCTAGTCAATAACAGATTGATTGGGATTTGAAACACACAATAACAAGATTCATACACTGCATTGACATAGTTCAGGTCATTACCTTTCATGTGTAGGTCTTCTTTCATACCGGAGACATATGCATTAGTCAAGGCTGAAACATCAAGAAATTTGGTGAAGAAAGACAAGGAAGCATATGTCAAGATCAACAGATCTAATTTGAATAGTAGTTTTTGTTCTTCAACTGATGAGTTTGCTTCGTACCATTTTATCTTTATCAAGAATCTTGAAACGATATTATACTTGTACGGATTGCTTGGCTGCCCAGAATTAGACATGTCAAGAGATTAAGAGTTATTATTTGTGATAAGTTTCCTTGATAAAATATCTTGATAAAGCCAATGAGATGAGCCCCATTGTTCAAGAGGACATCTGGGTTTATATATCACAAGATGATGTCTCACTCACAGATCCATTAAGCTCTAGATGAGGTGGTGGTATGGAGCATGTCTGTATATGTACAAGCTGTGGTGATCTGTACCCGTTGGATTTTTGTGTTTTTTTCTTCAACTGTGTATGCTCATCACTAATGTATACTATATTGGGTAGTCAAGCGCCTGATTGTGAAATGTTGGACTAAGCCTTCCTGGGATGATTAATGTCCGCTGTGGATAATCATATGTGCATCTAGACTATGTGTTATACAGTAGCGGTGTTTGTTGGGACCTCTAAGCACACCTGAACAGTTGCATTATGAGTCTAGTTTTTGATACTTTGGCGGATTTACCTTCCCAAGCACAATATTATGGCTTTATCATCCAATTAGTCAAATTATATGCAGATGGAAACTCACAGTATAGTATAAGTGATAATTAAGCTAAACTTGACTCCGTTATTGTCGACATCATGGCTGATTGTTCCACCGAAAAGTGACAATTGCCTAGATAATTGGTGGACCTCTGTATTTATTACTTGGAGGTGGTGTAGAATGTTATAATATAATCCAATATCATTCATGTTCTGAAGTATGCGTAGTTGTAGGTCCAACTGGGTTTTCAGGTTGGATGTAATGATTCATGAGCTTTGAGAAGACAATATAATTTGTTATATGTGTTTGACGTGTGTATTAGGTATAAAGTCAAACAATCGATTGAGAAAGGTGGTGAAAGATTATTTGGCTCATTTTGACAGTTTATATTATCTTGTCTTATTATTTTCTTGAGCCTAACCGAAAATAGAACTAACAATTGTCAAAGAATGTGATAGTTGAAAAGTATATATACTAAGATCTGTGGAGTAAGTATCTTGTCCTGTATGTGATTCTTAGACCAAGCTCTTGCACATCAGCTCTATTTATGAGATTAAACCCACGTTCGGCAATAGTAAAAGCCACTTCGATAGGCTATCTCGTACTGAAGACTATTAGACTACCGTTTTATCTGCGTCTAACAAAATGTTTCTGAATTGGGTATTGGACCCTGATTGGACCCTGGTTTATTCTAGATTAGCGTCCCGACTTTATGGCGTAGCTAAACTTGCCAATAATGAGAATTGAAGCGATTAACAGAAACAACAGAGAGTTATAGACCAACCACTAGATCGATTAACCAGCTCAGAGCTGAACCGGTGATTAATTAGTACTCCATACATCTCTATGACTGTATGAACCTGCACTCAACACATAACCCATAATTTCAGTTTAGTATAACTTGTGGTGATAAAAATCAACTACTTAGCGCACCTCGAAACCACTTCATACTTCCACAGTTTTTGACTCAATCGTAAATCACATCATTGCAAAAGTCTGGAAGACGAAGTAGATCCTCATATTCTCATAGTTATGACTTCTGGCTCCTGAACAGTGGCATTGATCGAGGTACGAAGTACCAGAGAGTAAAGATCAAGTATAAAACCAGCTAGTTCCCACTTCCATCGTTGTATGTTTGTAGTTTGTAGTTTGCACACTCTAAATTCTAAGCCAAGAGCTGTTCCAAGAAATCAATCAACACAGGCTTGGAAACAATGGTTACGGAGAAACAAAAAATCGCTGAGAGGACTAGGTCCAGATCCAGTATCCATTCCACAGATGATACGTCTTCTTTGACTGCTGATTCTATTGATAAACCATACGTCCCTACCGTGACACGTACGTGGAGAGGTAGAATATGGGATTCTTGGGATAAACCAGATGAAGAACGTTGGATGTTACTTAAACTTGATCTTTCATTATTATTCATTGCATCTACTGGTGTTTTCTTAAGATTTCTTGATCAGGCAAATATCAATAATGCCTTTGTGAGTGGTATGAAAGAAGAATTGGGACTTTATGGAAATGAGTTGAATTATGCAAATACTTGTTTCAGTATTGGTTATGCAATTACTCAAATCCCATCGAATTTATTATTGAGTAAATTGAAAAGACCACATTATTACATTGCATTCTTGGAAATCTCATGGTCTGTCCTGACTTTTTGTTCTTCTCTTTTTAATGGTCCTACTTCGATGTATGTCATTAGATTTTTCATTGGTGTTTTTGAAGCTGGTCATTTCCCTGCTGTCATGTATATAGCTGCATCATGGTACAGGAAAGATGAATTATCAAAAAGAATCTCAATCATTCAATTCAACACATCTACTGGTCCTTTGATCTCCTCTTTTTTACAAAGTGCTGCTTATACTGGATTGCATAATGTTAAAGGTAGAGCTGGTTGGAGATGGTTGTTTATTATAGATGGTATTATCTCATTACCATTAGCACTTATTGTTGTGTTCTTATTACCTGATATTCCAAGAACTCAAAAACCAAATTGGATCTTTACTGAAAAGGATTTAGAACTTGCTAGAAAGAGAGTTCCACAAGAAGCTAAGATCTATGCTACTTTCAAATGGGCAGATATTAAGAATTGGTTAGGTACTTGGCATGTTTATTTTTTCAGTCTTTCATTTGTTTTAGAAGCATTAGCAGGTCAACCTTCTTCATCAATGCCATTTTGGTTTAAAAGTTATCCCAAAATTTATACCGTTCAACAAATCAATAATTATTCAGCTACTTTATACTCTGTTAGAATCTTTGCTACCATTTTGATGGGGTTCATATCTGATGATTATTTGAAAGGACGACGTTATGTTATCATTGCGTTTAATTCAATATGGATGTTTGGTATATGTACTGCATTGGCAATACTTCCTGTTCATCCTGCAGATGATGATAGATCCAAGAGATTTGCTGCGTATATCCTGATTGGTGTTTATGCTAATGGTGCACAAGCTTGGACTTGGGTTAATGAAGCGACATTGGGTGAACCTTCAAAGAGAGCTTTTGTTGGAGGTATGATGAATGCTTGTGCTTTTGCATTCAAAGCGTTTGTTCCAATCTTATTGTTTCCTACTCAGGATCAACCATTTGTTAAGAAAGGTAACATTGCATGTGCAGTGTTTAGTTTAGCATCTGCTTTCTTAGCAGTATTTGGTGGTTATGTGGAATACCTAAAGAAAGATCATGGATTCTGGAAATCTGTTATCTGGAAAGATCAAACTGAAAAGGAAGTTGATGAAGATGAAGTTGAAGAAGTTGAGAAGGTGTCTATCAAACATGCTAAAGAGAAGCTAGACTCTGAATCAAAGTGAATAATCATGTGATTTCTTCCATTCATTCATTCATTCATTCATTCATTCATTCATTCAATATAATTGTAGATCATAGTAAAGCAACAATAACATAATCAAGAAAGATCAAAACAATAAACGGTTCAGCGCCTCACCACTTCTGAATGAATGTACCTGACAGTTGACACCAGCCTCCAGCCTCCAGAGCGGATCGTAAACCTGCAATTTGCGCCATGAATCTGCACGTTGTGTGAGGTTTTGGCGGTCCGCTGTTGATGTTTATTGAGCTATTAAGGCTTGAGGTTTGAGGCGTCACAGTGATTAAAGGGTTTTCCGACACCAGCCACTGTCAGCATTATCAGCCGAAATCGAAATGGTGGCTACAAATAAGCACTACGCGAATTGTACTACAACCAGCTGAACACCTGGACAGCTGAACAGATAAAGCAATGATAGCCTGACTTTACTGGTATTACTTGCTTACCTTACTATGTGTACACTGTTGTTTGTATACTAGTTTAGACGAACACATACATACATACATAAATATGTGTTGTATTGGTGTTGATTTGGGTGTAGTCACAAGAAAAGGAAAAGAGAGCAACGGAAAATAACTGACTTCTTTTCTTAACAAATCGTGTTCAGATTGTGTTTTGTGGAGTGGGAAAGAGGCAGCACAATACAACACGTCTTGTACTTTGTAGTCACTAGTCAGTCACTAGTCAGTCAAATCTTGGTATTCAATCACTTATCGCAAGTACTAATTCTTGGAATATATGTCGCGATGGACGATGGACTGATCTGACTTTGCTGTGTTAAGCTTAAGCGAGACATGTTGATGTTATTACTAGTGACTACTGGTCACTGGCTATACTACACTCAACGTCCAGACAATCAACGTATAACGGGTTAATTCACTAGCAGTACAATTAGTGTGAATACAGCCAAATGCGCTATTGTTTTCATCCACAATTCGCCTCAATGTCTCAATGTCTCAATGTCACAGCCAGATACGGCGGCCTGATAGATCCACAGCCACAAGACTGCTTATACTTAGCCATATTGGCATATACTAATACTAGTTATATAGTGAGAACTGAGAAGTGACTAGCCACAAGTCGCACCGGCCACGATTCGTGGCTTTCCCACAAAAATATGTGGCGAGTGTGATTGCACGTGACTTCGCCCCATCCAATGCCTTTATAAAGTCTCGATGATTCCCACTAAAATTTCACTTTAATTGGGACAGATCTCTTCACTACTCAGTCTATCTATATCTATATACCTATATCACTATGCCAGCTCCACACGGTGGTGTCCTTCAGGACCTTATTTCAAGAGATGCTTCCATCAAAGATCAATTAATCAAAGAATCCGAATCTTTAAAATCCATTATCTTAAATCCTCGTCAATTATGTGATTTAGAATTGATTTTAAACGGTGGGTTCTCTCCATTGACTGGGTTCTTAACTGAAAAAGATTACAACGGTGTTGTTGAAAACTTGCATTTAGCTGATGGTACTTTATGGTCCATTCCAATCGTTTTAGATCTTTCAAAAGAAGAAGCTGCTAAATATTCTGTTGGTGAAAGAGTCGTTTTAAGAGATGAAGATAACTACGCTTTAGCTATCTTAACCATTGCTGATAAATACACCCCAGATAAACAAAATGAAGCTGATAAAGTCTTTGGTGGTGATGAAGAACATCCAGCCATCCAATACTTATTCAATGAAGCTGGTGAAGTTAACATTGGTGGTGAATTACAAGCTATTACTCTACCAACTCATTACGATTATGCTGGTTTTAGAAAAACTCCAAGACAATTAAGAGATGAATTCTCTACTAGAGGTTGGGATAAGATTGTTGCTTTCCAAACTAGAAACCCAATGCATAGAGCTCATAGAGAATTAACCGTTAGAGCTGCTAGAGATCAAAATGCTAATGTTTTGATTCATCCAGTTGTTGGTTTAACTAAACCTGGTGATATTGATCATCACACTAGAGTTAGAGTTTATCAAGAAATTATTAAGAAATACCCAAGTGGATTGGCTCAATTGGCTTTATTACCATTAGCCATGAGAATGGGTGGTCCAAGAGAAGCTGTTTGGCACGCAATTATTAGAAAGAACTTTGGTGCTACTCATTTCATCGTTGGTAGAGATCACGCTGGTCCAGGTTCTAACTCTAAAGGTGTTGATTTCTATGGTCCTTATGATGCTCAAGATTTAGTTGAAAAATACAAAGAAGAATTAGGTATTCAAGTTGTTCCTTTCAGAATGGTTACTTACTTACCTGATGAAGATCGTTATGCTCCAATTGATACCATTGGTCCTGAAACTAAAACTTTGAACATTTCTGGTACTGCTTTAAGAAAAAGATTAAGAGATGGTACTGAAATCCCAAGTTGGTTCTCTTATCCTGAAGTTGTTAAAATCTTGAGAGAATCTCATCCACCAAGACCAAAACAAGGTTTCACTTTATACGTCAACTCTTCTATCTTAGCTCATGCTTTATTAGCAACTTTTAACCAATTCGGTGGTAGACATTACACCGTCTTGACTAAAGAATACACTTCTGGATTCGTCGCTCATGAATTGACTAGATCCGGTGCTGGTGTTATCATCTTAAACCAAGGTTCTGATTTGAAATCTTTGAAAAAAGAAGTTTCAAAAGCTGGTAGCTTTATCGTTGTTAATGATACTGCTGATAAAGTTCAATACGAAGATGCTGATATCACCGTTGATTTAAGTCAAAACCCATTGACTGCTGTCCAAAGAGTCGTTCTATACTTGGAAGACCAAGGTTTCTTCCGTTTCTAATTGCTGTGCAATTAATGAATACGTTTGCGCTGTTTTGTGAATATATAGAAATAGATCTTTAAATTATAATAAAATTAGAGGTTTTTAATGTTTACGTGTTTTAAGAGAATAAAAATTGAATGTGTATTTATAAAGACCTTTTTATGTTAGTATCCCATGACCCACTAATTATAAGTAGTTGGTTGGATTAAACTTGAATGTAAGATTCTAATTTCTTCAAGTATAATTTAGCCTTTTCTTCAGAGTCTAAAACTTTTTCATTTAAGGTCAACTTAACTGTGAATTCACTGTTAGTAACACCTCCATTGAACAAAGAATCTTGAGAATCAAATAGATCAAAAGCATCTATTGGATCGACTGCAGAGATTGATTGACCGGCTTCAACTGGAATATCTAATTTTATACTAAATCTATCAGTTTGAGCTGTTGGTGCAACTAAACTTTCAAAAACTGGATCATAGAAATCAGATTTTAGTGGATGGGATTTATAAGCATATTGTTCTGCTCTCTTGGATGCTTTTTCTAAGTATGATTTGATAGTGAATGGTTTTAAACCTTTTTCTGGGGCTTCAGCTTGTAAAGTATACAAGTTTTCCAAGTTATAAGTTCTTGATATAACTTTTGGTTCTTTTTTGATTGGTTTTTGTGGGGCTGCTGGTGTGGATGATGAGGATGATGATGAGGATGATGATTCTTTTGATGATTCTTTTGGTGTGATTTTTAGTTTCTCAATGTTTGATAAATCTAATTTAGATTGAGTTTCAATGAAAGAAGAGATTTGATTAACTGAATCTTGTGAAATCTTACCTAGATAAGCTAAAACATCACCTTTTAATATACGGCCTTTTGGACCACTAGCTGTGATTTTTGATAAAGCATCATCTCTTGAAATGTTATTTTCATGAAGTAAACTAGAAACTGAAGGGAAAAACACTTGTTTTGGATCAGGTTTAGAAGTTTTAGCATGAACAGCTGGTTTTGTTTCTTTTTTAACCTCTTTCTTTGGTTCTTCTGCTTTTGGAGCTTCTTCTTTTGGTGCTGCTGCTGATGATGATGATTCTTTAGATGATTCAGTTGGTAATTCTAAAGTAGATAAATCGTCACCTTCTTCAGCTAAGATAGCAATTGGTGTTCCAACTGGAATATCAGAAGCACCATTTTGAATTAAAATTTTAGCAAGAATACCATCATCTTGAGCTTCAACATCAATTTGTGCTTTATCAGTTTCAACTTCTAATAAAACATCTCCAGAATTGAAAGCATCACCTTCTTTGAATTTCCAGTCAGTCACACCACCTTTCTCCATGGTTGGTGACATTGCTGGCATTCTAAAGAATTCAGCTTTTAACAAAGCTCTTGAGGAGTGGATACCTATTCAAATTCATCTTGTTAGTATTGAAAAAGACCCCACCATATAACTTTTAAAAAAACATGGGTTTGATACTCACCTCTACTGTTACGCAGCTGTTGCAAGAAGGTTTTTGAAGTTAAACGTAGCATGTTAGATATGCACCAAATGATCAATAGTCAGGCTGAATCCTCCAGAAATTGCCAAAATTGGATGTGTTTAGTTTGTGCTTCATTTCTCTTTCTTTTTAAAGCACCTGATGAACCTCTTTTTTTTTGGGAAAAGGTGCCCCCACTGTCATTGTCAGTCGGGTCAGTAAACACACACACATCTACTGTTTTGGGAAGTTTCCCCAATTAGGATATTTATCAGATAATACTTGATTACGTAATTATTAAGAGAGTGATGGGTATCAATTATATAAGCACAAGTTAAAAAGTTATAAACCGATGAAGTGAAGACTGGAAAGGGAAGTGTTTTGGATAGGGTGGACTGTGGAGCATAGTATGTATGATGGTTGATGGTTGATATGATGGACTATGGCTTTTCTGCCTGTTGTGCCGCTACCGCAACAGCAAGTGCAAGTTCAGATGGTTCTTGGTGAAGTTGAATTATTGGATCAATCTGCCCAACATCAACTTCACTGGGTTGTCTACTGTTCTCAAGTTCATTATCTGTATCTTTCTTTGATCTTGAACGTCCACGGCCTGTTTTTGCTATCTCTTGATCAACTTTTTTCAGGTCAGCAGCAACAAGATGGGAACTATCGATTTGTTTTGGATGTTTTCTTGGGCGGCCTTGTGGTCTCTTAACTCTTGAATCTGCAGGATATTTACGTGGTCTTCCTGGTGGTCTTCTGAAGTTGGAATCAAATACATAAGTTTTATCATTGCATAAATCAAAGGATTTTTGATCAAACGTCTGTTCTATCATCACTGATTTATCAACTTGTGTGTTTATATCTTGATAATCAACTCTGAATGCTGGTTTCATCTTCAGCGTTGTCTTGTGTATAGTCTTTGGTGATGAGTTGACAAACTTGTAGCCCTTGATTACTGGTAGTTGGGTTGTATTTGAGGTTGGTGTGTGTATTTCCTGGAATTGTAGCTCTGAAGTGCCTGTTTTAGGACTCATCTTTTCACTCATAAACGCAATATTTGAACGGGGAAAAAAAAAGTATGAAGGTAAAGAAAAGTGTGATAATGTGGTGAAGATGTCTGTGGTCGAGAACAATGAGCAGATACTCAAACTAATTAGCACAGTTTGTTAGAACGAGCTGCTCATTCCTCTGTGAAAAGAAGCGTTTAAAAAAGATCCAAGTTTTTAAGGAAAAAAAAACATTGAAAAACATCCGAATTAGGAAATGTTGCACACACCAACAAAAAATTTATAGGACATAAACAAAAAGTTAATTGTACCGATGAGCACCAACTTTGAAAGGGTTTGAAGAGACAGGTATCACCGTTGTATTCTATATCACACTTCAATAATGGCAAAGAAAAGAGGAGGAAAGTTCCAGGAAGAACAACGTAAAAGAAAAAGAGCCGAACAAGATGCTCAACTGTCCGGTGGATGGTCTAATTTAAATGAAGATGAGGTTCTGGAGAACTCTGAAGTACCTGATTGGGAGAATGAAGAACAAGATTATGAAATGAAACCAAGATCTATCAAACAAGACTTACAAGATTTCAATGCACTACCTATCAAAAGAGGAGGAAAGGTCGAAAGAGTGGCCAAAGTGATTGAGAAACCTAAAGAAGAAAGTGATGAAGAGATTGAAGAAGACGAAGAACAAGATGCAGAAGATGAAGCTCAAGAAGATCAAGAAGGAGAAGAAGAGGAAGAAGAAGAAGAACTAGATACTGAAGAAAAAATTCGTGAATTGAAAGAAGAAATTGCTGATCTTGTTGAAAAACTTATGGAAGAACCAGAAGAGAATATTGGTGCTTTAACTAGATTACTTAAAATGGCACAATCCAAGAATCCAAATACATCTCAATTATCTCTACTGGCAATCGTTCCAGCATTAAAGACAATCATTCCAGGTTACAGAATCAGACCATTGACTGAACTTGAAAAGAAGGAAAAAGTTTCTAAAGATATCCAAAAATTGAGAAACTTTGAACAAACCCTGGTGTTAAACTACAAGAGTTATGTTGATCTATTGTCTGATCTAGTTAAAAATTCAGTTAAAAACCCACTCAGAGCACAAATGGCTTCAAAAGCTGCTTGTGAATTAGCCGTTTCTTTCCGTCATTTTAATTTCATACCTGATGTTCTACTAATCATCATTAGAAGAATTTGCAGACCTTCTTATAAAAACGATCCAGTATTCCACCATTGTGTGAAAACCCTAGAAACTTTGATTAGTGAAGATGATACTGGTGATATATCTTTTGATGTCACAAGATTATTGACAAAGACTATCAGAAGTAGAAACTTCAGAGTTGATGAAAGTGTTGTTAATATATTCCTTTCTTTAAACATCTTGACTGATTATGATCCAAATGCAACAGAAGAAGAGAGACAAGAGAAATTGAAGATTAAAAGAAAAGATAGACCACATTTATCTAAGAAGGAAAGAAAACAAAAGAAAGAACGTAAAGAAATCGATGAAGAGTTGAGAAAAGCCGAACAGAAAGTGTCTGAAGAAGAAAGAGAGAAATTTCAAGCTGATATTCTTAAATTGTTATTGAAGCTATACCTAGATATCCTAAAAGAAAAAGTTCATTTATTATTAGCTGCTGTCTTAGAAGGTCTTGCTAAGATTGGTCATATGGCAAATTTCGATCTTTTGGGAGATTTCCTTGAAGTGTTCCGTGAAATCATTAAAGATGTTGAAAATGAAGGAACTTCAGAAGCTTTGTCTCGTCAAGTCTTATTAAGTATAGCGACTGCTTTTGCTTTAGTCATCACACACTCTCAATATAAACTACAAGTTGATTTGACTAGTTTTGTTGATTCCTTATACAGAATCTTATTCCAAGTTGCTTTGGATGCTGATATTGAATTCTCTCATAAAACACTAAGATTGGCTGATCCTCTAAGTAATAACTTTGTTAAACCATCAGTTAACATAGCAACAAAGATTGAACTCTTATTAAGAGGTTTGGAAAACATCTTCTTCAAATCTAAGAATGGATCCAAGTTAAGAGCTTTAGCATTCTCAAAAAGATTATCAATGTCTTTATTACAAACACCTGAAAAATCATCTATTGCATTACTTAAATTCTTGGAAAAACTATTAGCTCGTTATTCTGAAGTTGCAGGTTTATTCGCCACAGAAGATAGAATCGCTAATGGTAAATTCTTAATGGAAATAGATAACTTACAAAGAAGTAACCCTGATGCTGCTACTGTCTACGAACTATTTTTGCTAGAGAAGCATTACAGTCCTATCGTTGCCAAGGGAGCAAAATCATTACTAGCACATTCAAAAGATGCATTGAAATAGATATAATATAGTTTTAGTTAATAGCATGAAAATAAAAGAGACTGACTACATTTAACATTGTAGAGAAAAAAATGTATTAACTCATAGTTTGAATCCTGAAGTACCTTGTTTAGCCTTTTCGGTCTTCAAAGTACCTTTAACATCTCTCTTTTCACCCTTGGCGTTAATAATAGTAACATTACCAGCTTTAGATAATGTATCAATGACATCTTGTTTCTTAGATTTCTTACGAGTTCCTTCAACTTCTTGTTGTTTGAACTCTTTAGCTCTCTTTCTTTTGTTAGCTCTTCTTAATCTATGTTTATCTTCTCTTGATAATTCATCTCTTGCAACAACTTCACCTGATTTCAATGTAATTTCTGAAGCATTGGAAGATCTTGAAGCTTTGTAAATTTCTTGTGGGGCTAATGTGGATGCTGATGATAATGTCAATGGTTGAGCATCTTCCATAGAAATAGCTGGTGCATTGACTTTGATATCGATAGATTTTTGTGCTGGTTTTGGAATGAAATGTGCTGAACTTAAAGAATCTAATTTATGAGAAATGGATTTAAACATTTCTGAAATTTCATCATGTGCTTTTTGTAATTCTTCTGAAACTTCATTATTTGCTTCCCCTTTATAATCATCTTCATATAATTCTGCTAAGGATTTTGATGATTTGGTTTCACTTAGTTCAAAGCTTGAAGATGGTCTGAAATTTGTAACATCAGTTATGATTCTTCTTGGAATATCATCAAATCTACCTTCTTTAATTCTTCTTCTAATCATTTCCTCTAGTGATTCTGTAACTTCTTTTGTAATCACTGGAACTGGTTTAGCTGTTCTTTCGAATTCTAATTCTTCAGCCAACAATGAATCTTCAGGACGGTCTTTTGCTTTAGACTCACCTTTCATGGTCCATTTCTTCTCAGCAATGGATTCTTTTTCTAATTGTGCAATTTCCTTTTGAATTTGAAGTTGTTGTTTCTCAAAACTTGATAGGTTCTCTTCAGGTTTTTGTTTGATTTCTTCTTCATCATCGAATAGATCCAACATGGCTGATTTCATACCATCATCAAAATCTTTTTCATTAAGATCTTCTTCTTCATCATCAGATTCTTCTTCTTTCGTATGTTTTGGTTTCTTGTTCCTTGGTGTATATTTCAGTTTATTTTGTTTTGGTTTCTCAAAGAAATCATTGTAATATAATACTTCTTCATCTTCTTCATCACTAGATGGAATATCACCATTGAAATCAATTTGTTCACCATCATCATCTTCGAAATCATCATTATCTAGTTCAAGTGTTTGTTTATTGAACTCGTCAATGGAGAAAAACTCATCGTTCAAACCGAAAGAATCTTTACCTTCTTGTCCTTGTTCTTGTGTTTGTTCAGGTTCTTCTTCGTCTTCCTCTTCATTTTGATCTTCGTCATCATGTTCTTCATTAGATTCTAGATCACTAGCTTCATAATCATCTATTAGATCACCATCAAGATTTTTGAGTTCCTCTTCAGAGTTTATGCTGTCATCATCTTCGTCTTCATCCTCTTCTTCATCTTCATCTTGATCTTCGTCTTCGAAACCTTTGAAATCTTCTTGCACGTCTTCATCACTTTCACTGATTTGTTCTTCTAACTCTGAACCTTCAGCTTCATCATCACTACCAGTCTTAAGAGCTGGAATCTTCTCAAACATCAGATTCTCTACCGCATTGTCCAAGATTATCTTTGATTGAGGCCAGACTTGTGAAGCATTTAGTCCATCAACGTATATCTCATCTAGAACTGAGTTCCCTTTAGTTATAGGATCAAACAATGTTTTCACAAGTTGTAAAACCTTGCTTGAATTTTCAGATGCAGTAACCAAAGAGGTTGGATCCTTCTTCAGGAGCTCTATTATATCAGACATGTCCTTTCTCTGTATATTCTTTAACACTCCAAATAACTTTCTTTTGTTTTGTTATAGAGCGATGAGACATAAAGAAAAAATTTACTAAAAAATTATTTTATCGGTCCGAGCAACACTTTTCGCGAACAGAGTTTTGGCATAATAAACGCTGCACAAATAATGTCTCGTTTCTGTTTTCTGTAGTTTTCTCTAGTTTCTGTAGTTTCTGTTTTCTGTTGTTTTGTTTGAGTTATTTATTCATGATGTTTGGAAAAGTATTTAAAGAGTAGATATGAATTCTTTTGTTTGTTGTTCTTCTGTATCTTCTGATACATCGATATAGTAATACAAGCCGAGATGTTATTAAAGACACTACTTATCACTTTCAAATTACTCAGTATAGTTATAGGTTTACCTGTTGAGCTAAGTGAAAATCCACAGGATAAACTTAGTGCACTATTTGATGGTATCCAGGATATTGCCCAGTTTAGAAATTTATCAGAACACGATACACCTGAGGAGGTTTTTAAAGATTATGAAGGCTTCGATCTTGAAAGTGAACTGGATCACAATTTCAATGCCACATTCAACTCAACTTCCTCTCAGGGATTAGAAGGGCCAAACCATAAAGTATACATCATTGGATCTGGTCTTAAGTTGAATCATTCTGATTTTAGAGCCCCATATGTCAATGTTGAAGGTGTAAATATCTGGAATGCACATTTGGTATATCATCTATGGCCGGATAAACTCCTTGATGAATATCGTCATACTGATTATTATGGAATTGGAATAGCTGCAGCAAGTGCTTGCTGTGGGGAGAGACTAGGAAGTTATAGAAAACCAGGGTTGGATGTGATGAGTCTTAAGATGATTAACTTTCAAGGTAGGATCGATCCAACTGCTACAGTTCGAGGTTTCAACCATATATATAAGGACATGGTTGAAAATCAGATCAAAAAGGCTACCATTATTTATGCTGCACCACATAGTCTTGGTCATTGGGTTAGTATACCATTGGTGAGAAAAACAATCGAGAGGTTTACATCGAAATTGAGAGAACAAGGTGAATATGAACCATTAGTTTTGTTTCCTGTTGGTGATTATGATGAAGATCTTTCAAAGAGCTTAATGGCCAGTGAATACAGAAAGCTATCTGCAAACAAGAACGTTATTACTGTCGGTGCAAGAGATCAAAGAATCGACTGGTTGTTTAAAAAACATCCACAATCAAGCTATGGTGATGAATCATTAGTCAATGTATACGGACCAGGTGAAAATATCAAGGTTTGGAGAAGATCAGATAATATCTATAGAGATCGTCCAAAAAGAAAATGGAGAGAAAAAATAGTTACAGAGTATGGAACTACTGTTGCTGCTAGTGTTTTAGGTGGTAAGGTTGCTAGAGTTTTCGATGAAACGGATAAAACTGCATTGGAAGTCAAAGAAGAGATGATTAGTAAATACGGTCCTCAAGCTCCAGGTGATAACTATCGTAATTGAATGTATATTTCAACTATTAACAATATGCTTTATATCTTGATGTAGATAATTTAAAAGAATGTGAACTATTAACAACATGATCACTTGGTATGGGGTATTGACTCAATAAATGATTGCAGCAGTTGTACCAACTATGGATAGGATTGCACTAATAATGATTATGATCCAACACTGAACAACTTCTTTTCTTGTGATGGTATCTTTACAGATAACGATGTAGAATAATGAAGGTAAGATCAAACATAACAAGAAACATAATCCAGCACCCATGAATGCAATGATCTTATCAAATTCTGGGAACAAAACTGAAACTATGAAGAATGAAGCATTGACTGCAACTTTTATCAAAATTTGAAGTGTTTTGTTATAAACATATGATAAACCTTTGGTATGAGAAATGTCACTAACACCAAACATATGATCAAAAATGGAAATGATAGGTCTTGCGTTCAATGGAGTTTTTGATAATGGGACAATAGCCATCAATATACAGATCAAGAAATAGGTGAATTTAGGATAGCCTTCAGTCATTAAGACACTCTTTGTAATTTCTTCCTTAACATTAGCACCAAACATTAGGAACCCAACTACTGCCATTGACATATCGGTTAGGAAAGTGATTGAATAAGTCACTGATAGACAATCTTTAAATTTATGAGGATGTCTCATATCAACTTTAAGATTTGGGAAGATTGCATGTCCACCAAATGGAGCCATTAGAATCCCAATGGCAATCAATGCATCTGCAAAAGTTTCTGGAAGTAAGTTTGTTGGAGCAAATTGAATTAATGAACCAGGACTTGAAGATTTGAACAATCCAGAAAATAAAATCACAAGAACAACACTGATTGTACTAGTGATACCGAATAAACTAACAAGACTTAAGATGTTCAGTGGTAGAAATGAAGGAGGTGTCAATACAACAAATGCCAGCATCTTGAATTGATTAATGGAGATTGAAGGGAATAAAGCGTTCAAAGAATCAGCGAACAACACAATCAATGAAACACCACCAGCCATCAAATCTAAAGAGAATAAGATTGAAATGAATGCACGACCTTTAGGACCAAATGTAACATATGCCAAATCTGAATAAGTCATTAATGTAGGATCAGTATCCATACATTTAGATAACATCTCTGCGGAATGATAAGTTAACAATGCACACAATGTCAAGGCTGGAACACCAAAGAGCCAGCCTGCATGCTTTAAACCTAGTGGTAATGCAAGAAGACCAATACCAATAAGAACATTGACACTGTTGAAGATGGTTTGTGGTGCAGTAGATTGACCAGCGATAACTGTGATTGTTTTACCTTTTGTTTCGACTTGTTTCAAAACTAATGGGGTAGTTTCTTGGAAATCAGTGTAGCTCGTATCAAAATTTTGAGTAGCACCATATGAATAAATAGAAGGTTCTCTTAATGATTGATCATCAATAGCTTCGAAATCTTCAGTACTCCGCATATCATCACTACTTGGTTTATTTCTCAAAAATCCAAAATCTGGACCATGCAATACTGTAGATAATCTTGATCCATTGATGTTTGGTGAAAGGGTATCTTTATCGAACAATTCATCATCATCTTTGAAGTATGATCTGGATACGTTTGATAATGGTTCAATAGCTTTGAAAGATTGGGCTCTGGAAAATGAAGAAGCAAAACGAGACAGTGAGTTTGGACCTCTGAATGAACCCACTGGGTTATTTAGGAATGATTCTCTTCTCATTCTCACAGAGTTCCTGGTCCGTTCAACCGGAATGGAGATGTGTGATGGTTGATGGAGCCCATTAGGGTTGTGACTCATTCTCAGGGTATGTTTGGAAAGAGGATACTGGTTTGGCAAGAGGGTTTTCAGGTGGATCGTTGGGTGGATTGTTTTGGTTGTTTTGTTTGTTTTGATTTATCTTAAAAGATAACGCATCAAAGTTACCCGGTCACTCGTTAAGCGGACGGGCGTCTGAGAAACTGAGATTTATAGCTGGTTTTGGCAGTAGATTCTTGAAGTATACGTTCATCAAGTCTTTTGTAGCTCACATTGGTTCTTTCTAAGCATCTTCAAAGTACAGAGCACACACACTGCTCGCCATCGATGAATGCTCTTCTCAATCACAATCATTGGGACAGCACTCTGAAATATATACCGCTACCTGCCCCGATGATGTAAGCTTCATGCACATCTCTTCGGTTTTTGACATGTTGAAACTTTCCTTGCATGAAAATAAGGCGTCGAGTGGCTTTATGCTTCGTAATCCGAACACACACCACATCAACAACCGAGTATACCACACTGAAATTCTTCAATAGCCATTGACTTTCAGTGCTGATGAAGACTATGTATCACTTCTTAAGAGCTGTTGGAGTAGAGTACTTACTACTTCGATTTATACGTAAGAAAGTATCAATCATGTAAAAATGTCTCTTAATCATGCTGTATATCATGTGTATTTACAGTTCTAAATTATATCGACCATCTCGACGAATCAATCGCCTCTAATTAAGTATCTTTAGACTTTATCCACTCGACAACATTTCGTACAAGCTCAGAATCGTGATCAGCAAATGTGTGACCATGATTATGGCTCACAACTTTAAACTCTACTCCATCATTGATTGTTGTTGCAAGCTTCTCTGTACTTGAAGGTGGAACCAACTCATCATCACTAGCCATTAACGAAAGATATGGTAATGAAATTCCTCTTTTATAAACGTTATCTTCACTATGGATGATGTGTTCAAATGGTGGAGGAACCGGGTAGAGGTAAGTACTGAATCCGACTGTGAATTTTAGACTTGGTAACAATTGCTCATGGTTGGAGTTCAATATTGTTGTCAAACAAGCTCCTTGACTGATTCCTATCACTCCAACAATACTGTCATCCTTCGAATGGTAGGTCTTGAAGTACTCAAATATTGATTCTGCAGAGGTAGGAGTACCAGGAATGATATGATACCAGCAATATATATCCTGTTTTGTACAATCATGAACGTCTTCTATATGGAAATCTTCAGGCTTCATTTGAAGTGGACCATGAGGATACTCGATCTCATACCCTTCAGCTTCTAAGCTAGAGCGTAGGTTGGGTGTCTGCTTGTAGCATATCTTGTCTGATGAACCATACCCATGACATATAAGGATTTTTCCTCTATTCAAAGTCATCTTAGAATGGTTTGTTTGGTGGATTGTGTTGTTTATTTTCTGTGAAAGAAAAAGTGTTTGAGGCTCTGGCGATCGATGATTAGATATAGATCTGAAGTCTTCGGTAATCGGCGGATGTCAGATTATTTTACTGACAATCAACTGTAAACTTCCACTGATTGATGAGGGCATCTTAGCGGGCCCCCCGCCTCTAAAAAAAAAAACACTGCTGATCGAACAATGTGACCTGCCCAATCAGAACAATACTTGAAATAGTCTTGCAGGTAATTGATGCTTACACTGATGATGATGTCTCACACTGATGAGTGCTGACCAAGAGAAGTGGTCCTAAATATTGCATGCACTAATTAATTATACATTATACTGCACTCTGGCTCTAATAATAATATCTATATTGTGAGACTCATTCAGCCTCTCTTCTACGTTCTCTCAAAAATAATCCAATTACAAATCTATCTCAAAACATCATCAATCCACGTCACAACTCTCTCGACAAACTCTTTATCATTTGGGATGATGTGACCACCACTATGCTTCATGATTTCAGCAGTTTCAGGATTTACAAGTTCCTTGACGACTTGTTCACTCACCTCTGGTAAGATAAGATCATCAGTTTCACCAATGACACCCAAGAATGGGATGGAGATCTTCTCTGGATACGCAGATAAATCCTTAACTTGTGGGTCAAATGGTTTAGAGTAGAAGAATCCAGCATATGATATAGCGAACTTCAATGTTGGGATCCATTCCTTGTAATTTGCTGCGATGATGGTACTGAAAGCACCACCTTGACTTAAACCAATCACTCCAATGATTGGGTCTTCTTCTGTGTTCAAAGATTTGATGTAATCAGCTGCTTCTGTTAAGTCAGGGGTGTACTTCATATCCCACCATGAATATAGGTCTAACTTCACAGGATCTCTATCTGGTGGTGAATATGGATAATCATCTAATGTGAGTTTATGTCTTCCTTGGACGTATTGTAAGGTAAACCCTTTTGATTCTAGAGCTTCTTTCAACGCAGGTGTTTGTTGTGTCTCAAAGATCTCAGGGTTGGAACCAAATCCGTGAATAAGTAGAACTCGAGGCATTCTTGGCTACGTTACTTTACGTGAACCGATGATTGTAGAAAGAAAGTATGGGATTATCTTATAATTTTGATTAAATAATTACGACTGGATTTTCTGGACCCAGGCCACAGTCTCTGAAACGGAAGTAGCGTCGTCAGCGAAAATGTGTCCGCCTGCGTGTCTGAGAACTGCAGATTTCTCCGGACTCACCAAAGTATCAGCCAAGTTGATAGATACTTCTGGAGGAACACGAGTGTCCTCTTCACCAACAACAGTGAGGAATGGGATAGAGATCTTTTCACTATAGGCTGTTGGATCGAAATCCCGTGGTGTAGGGTAAGAGAACCCACCGTAAGCGATCGCCCATTTTAGTGTAGGGATCCATTGTTTGTAGTTTGCAGCGATAAGAGAAACTAAAGACCCTCCTTGACTGAGACCTAATACCCCAACAATTGGATCCTCCTCACTGACCAAAGACTTGATATAAGTGATAACTGGCTCTAGTTGAGGATTGCCAGACTTAACATCCCACCAGGAGTAAAGGTCAACTTTTGTTGGATCCCTAATGGCAGGGAATGGGAAATCTTCGAGGGTAACTTTGTGTGGTGCCTGAATGTACTGCACTGTATAACCAAGCGATTCAAAGGCTTTTCTTAAATTAGTAGTCTGTTCTGTTTCTGCAATTGAGGCACTGGATCCAAATCCATGGGCAATAAGTATTCTGGCCATTGTTTCTTAATGTTGATATCGTCTACAGAAGAAGGGGGAGGAGTCTTTCACTTCAATTAATGGAATGATTTTCTTCTTTATATAAGCTTCAAGGCACAAGCCCATATAATGCCACAATTTAACATTTAACGATACTGTTATTTGATTCCGATATTCGTCTATTCAATACTATAAAAATGATACAAATTGTGATTGTATTGCAAATTCATATACTACACGTAGAAATCAAGTCATTAATTATCTCGTGATAGATTAAATAGCAGGTTTTAAATAAAAGGTACTGAACCACACATACATTTTTAGCACCCTCATAGAACAGAACGATCTATCATGTAAAAAAGCAAATTTTAATATAGTGAGCTAGAATACCATCATCATCATCTTCTTCAGTATGGAGTGAATCTACCTCTACCTCTTCCTCTTCCTCTGAAACCACCACGGCCACGACCTCTACCTCTACCGCGAGCATTGAATCCAGGTATGTTGGTTCTCTTTGGAACAACCTTCAAGTTTCTTCCACGGAATACAGAATCATTCAATACTAAAGAATCACTCACAGAGGATGGTTCAGCAAACTCAATGTATGCAAAACCTTTTGGTTGACCAGTGAATTTGTTTAAAAGAATGGTAACTCTATTGATAACACCAACTGATTGGAAGTGTTTCTGTAGTTCTTCGGGACTAGCATCGTAGTCAACATTACCAACATATATAGAGCGGGCATCCACATCACTCTTCTCTTCAGTGACTTCTTGTTCTTGTTTGGCAAGGTCTGCGTGTAATTCACGTAGTTTAGCAGCTTCATCTGCGTTTACTGAAGAGATTTCATTTTCCTGTTCGTTTGTCACAACTGGAGCATTGACTTCTGAGGCGTTGGTTTCTTGGGCTGCAACTTGTGGAGCACTGACTTGTGGAGCTTCTTGTTGTTCTGTTACTATTTCACTCATATTAACGTTGTTTTCACGGGTTCAATTGGACAGAGGGTTCAAACTATGTCTTTATTAGATGTGTTTTCTCTTTTAGAATTGTTTTTGTTTTGGTTAACAGAGGTTTGTGCCGCTTTTTTACCGAGCCGGTGTTGCGACGGTTTATGCACCAATATTTCATAAATGGGCTCTCAAGACAGGGGCTTCGTAACCAATCAAGCTCGTATTTTGTATTTTAGATCGTTATCACAAGCAAGGTAAGCAAACTAGCTCAATATCACAAATACCATCACCAAACAGACGATGCGCCTGCCCACTTCAAGAACGTTGGATCTGCTACTGATTCTGATACTGCCGTCATTCGTTTGTGCAGAAGTCACTTCAACAGTCATCGACATCTTATCAGAGAACGTGGAATTTAGCTACTTTTTACGACTACTTCAGCGCAATCAACTCATTCCTTACTTGAACCAGCTGGAGAATATCACATTAGTAGCTCCTGTTAACTCTGCTTTTGTTGATGCTGATATTGCAAAGTTTGGTATAGACTCACTGAACCGCTATATCATCAAAGAACCAGTTGATTCTACGATCAGCGGTTACTACATTACACAAACCATCGATAAGCTGCCCATACTAATCCATGGCGGTGATAACTTTAAGATCAACCACAAGAATGTCGTGGAACCTGACCTATTTGCTGAGACTCAGGGGTCATTTGTCCAAGGTATTGATCGTGTTTTTGAACCACTAAAGCCTGTTCGTGATGCTATCGATCTAATTTCAGATACCCATGTGGTCAAGAGTTTGCTTCGAGAAATTGACCTCGCGAACACTACAATTTTACTACCGTTGGATTCCTCGTTTCAGTTTGAAGACTACCAACTTAACTACTTGTTCTCTGATTATGGCCTCGAGGATAGTGCGTCTATAGCGAATTCCTTGATTATTGATGGGATTTATGGTGGTGATATCAATGAAACTGACACTAATAGAAATGGTCAAAGTTTAACCCTAAGTTCTACTGATGATGGAGAACATTTGATCATCAATGATACATTAGTATCTGTTGAGTCTAATTTACTATCCAGTGAGTCTGTGATCCATACTTTTGAAGACCAATCATTGATTGAGGAGATCGAATTCAATGCTAAAAAGACATTAATTGGGTTGGATGCAGCTCCTTTTGTCGATGAGTTGATACTACAAAAATTAGAATACTTAATCACAGATAATGACTTAGAACAAACCATTTTTTATGCCAAGGATTCGAACCCATTCACTACCCTTTCAAAATCATCTAATTTATACCATTTTGTTCCAGAGAGAATTGATGATTTGTCAAAAGCAAAGCCACTTTATGATACAAAATTTTGCAGTAACAAGAAACTAGGCGGTGGTTGTCAGAAGATTAAAGTTGAAGTGATCAGTGATGATACAATCATGTTGAATAACAACATTCTTGTGGAGGATGGCCCTTACAAAGTAGGCAGCTCAGTTATTTATCTTACAGATGACAACGTTAGAACTCCAGGAGATATCATCTCGAGTGTTAGTATACTTCATCACTGCTCTACTACCATCAATTATTTATCAACTTTGAAATTACTCAAACTAGCCAACAACAATGAAGGATACACTTTATTCTTACCTTGCTTTGGATCATACGATGATTTTGCATTAACCTTCAACTATCTAGAAAACAATAAAACAGCATTAGAAATTATCATGAAAAATCTTATCCTCAATACACCAGTTTATTCTGATATACAAGACGAAACTTTAGAAACAACCAACTTGAATAATGATCCGGTTGTGTTAAATAGTCTTTCTGGAAATGATACAGACTTACATCTTTCTTTCAATGATGACTCTCTACATTTGAAAAAGAACCAAGATATTCTGTTCAGTCAAGGTGTTATTCAACCTATTCATGAGTTGATATTTCCAAATGAGATCAACGTTACATTGCATGACATTATCTCAAGCTCCGATGCTGAACTGTTCTTAGATTATATCAAACTTTTCCCTTCTTTGAATAACTTGCTAACCACAGATCCAAACTATTCAATCTTGTTACCTTCATCTATATCACTATCAAACTTTGAACCATTTCAATCAAATGCAACCTTAGAGAATTTTTTAAAACTACACATTATCCCACCTTCATCTTTATCCAAATTATACCATTGTGAACAAGATATACAAACCTTAAATCCAAAAGTCAACTTAACTTGTTCAAGGATACCCCGTCGCCCAGACTTCCTACTATCAATAGCAAATGGTGTTGATAACTCTGTGCGTGTTTTATCAAAAGGTTGTACTACTTCAAACCAAAGACATGCTTGTGTCTATGCCTTGGATAAGCCTATAAACCCAAGTTGGATCTCTGACCATTATCATTTGAGTCTACCAGGTATTGCCCTGGGTGTTGGTATGCTGTTAGGTTCAGTTACAATGGTGATGCTTCTGCTATGTGGTATGGTCTTTGTTGTTCGCAGAAAAAGTGCAACTGGTACAAAAGTTGCTGATGAGGAAGCTACAGAACCAGAAACTAACGGACATGCCAATGGTAGTACTGCAAATGAAAATACACCATTGATCAGTGACACTGCTGGATCAAGTTTTGAGCAAGGTTATTCTAACAACTCAAATGTTGAAGCTATAAGCTTTGGAAAGAAAAAAGTTAATTTTACACAAGACTTGAATTAGAAGAACTTTTTTTAAGATTATAAATACCAGTTATCATCTATCTATATACATATTTAATTCAAGCTCATTTCTTCATGATTGTAGATTTATTTGTTAAATGGAATATTTGTGAACATTTCATAGATGGCAGAGTAATGACCTAAAATACCCAATAGGACAAAAATGTGCCATATGTTATGTGAAGCAAACACATAATCAACCCACCAGAGTGAAAAGATTGAGTTTCTATGTTCAGTGAATTCAGGACTTTCTTTGAAATAACGATCAAGGTTATCCATAACTTTAGTACTAGTTAAATCTTCTTCTTCTGGTTGATCAACATCCAGAATAACATCTGTTCTAAATCTTTCAGGAACCAAAGTACTATAGAACACAACACCGATCAAATACCAGATTGAACTTCTTGCAATTGGTCCATAGTATTGCAAAGCATGATAAACACCTTTGTTATAAGCTAACACTGAAAAGGCACTGAATCCTAAACCTGATAAAGAAATGAAGAAACCAACTCTGAAAGGTTTGGCTTCAGGACGATCAAAAAAGGAGGACCAGTTAAAAAAGAACCCACAAATACCACAAATAACTGAAAAAGTGATGAATCCTAATCTAACTGTTGGATAATAGTATAAAGCGGCGTATTCTGTGGAAATAATAGCTGCTGTAATCAACACGGTAATACCAGTATAATCAATACATGCAAATTTTTGTCTCAAGTAAAGACTCGAAGTACCATTGAAAGTATGCCATATTGATGAAGATACCAGACATTTAATACTAGCAATCAGGTATAAGTAGATAACCACATTGTCTATGAAAGTATTACTTTTGTAAAGTTCACTTTGAGGATAGCTCACAAGACAAATGTATAGCATGAGACCAGCACCAAGTAAATGTGACCAGATGTTTGATGTTTCGTTATGACATGCACAGATACTTTTCAATGCGTGTAGATGATTACTTTGAAATCTGTAACCATGAATGATATATTGGTTTTCTCTCCATGGGAATGGTAGTTCATAATAATGGAGATGTCTTGAATTACCATGAACGGTTGCATGTTCATAGTTATGAAATTTTATTTTGAAAGAATGGATTGAATCGAATGTTGAATTCTTAGAGTTGAAGTATTCTTCATCAAATAGATATTTTGCTTCGCTTTCAACTAATGAATTGAATTGGTTGATTTTAGCATCAAGAAAATGTAAACATGTCAAAAGCTTCTCATGGAATCCCAAGTTCTCGGAACTGCTGATAGAAGCCAATAAACCATCATAATGTTCATCCAGAATTGAATTTAAAGCTTCTAGATTGGTTGCTTTGCTGAAAGTAGAGTTTTTGATGGTGATTAATGTGTCATACAAGTTTTGTAATGTTGCAATGGATTCATCATTCTTGGTGTTTTCGTTGTTGGAACCAAAGAAACCTTCGATTCTATCTAATTTTGATTCGATAGATTGAATAAAAGTGTCCAAAGACTCTAGCAAATCACTGTGTAATGAGTTCTTCTCAACAATTTGACTGATTGAGTATGAGACTGAGTGGGCTTTTTTCAAAAGTTGTAAATCCTCACTATTGTAACGTTTGTGACCTCTGTACGTCATAGTGGAGGTGGCCCCTGAGTTCATGGAAGAAGACGTAGTAGTGCTTGACATTCTGTTTTAAGTACTGCTTTTTTTGGTCTGGATAACGTGGGATGGGTGGAAAACGTGGAAGTGCAAATCAACTATTAATAAGAATATATGATATGAGAAGTAATGTTGGTGAAAAGTGTGCTTAGCTGTTGCAGAGCGAAGGAGAAGGAGAAGGTCGGATTGTATGAATATGGAAAGGGTATACGCAACTTAACAGCTGAAATAACGACAGAACAAAGGATCTCAAACAATGAAAATGTTTAGAAAGCAGTCAAAATCAATAATAGGAGAAGGTCTTTTTTTTCGGGTCCTCCAGAATATTTAGAAAAAAAAAAAAAAAAAAAAAAAAAAAAGAAAAAAATTATTATTATTAGCAGATTACTAACAATAAGACAGTTACTAGAATCTACACTCTTTTAATCTTCACAACTAATAGAAACTCTTTTCCCAGTTGAAGTAAAAAGAGACAAACTCGCAATGCCTATCAACCAACCGTCAAATCAGATCAAGCTTACTAATGTGTCCCTTGTGCGCATGAAGAAGGGTAAGAAGAGATTTGAAATTGCATGTTACCAAAATAAAGTTCAGGATTGGAGATCAAATGTGTAAGTAACTCATCTCTCTTGGATTATATAATACACTACTAACACGGTTAATCTAGCGAGAAGGATATTGATGAAGTTCTACAGATTCCACAAGTGTTTTTGAATGTTTCAAAGGGTCAAGTGGCACCAAATGACGATTTACAAAAAGCGTTTGGTTCAACAGACCAAGATAAGATCATCTTAGAGATATTACAAAAAGGTGAAATTCAACTAAGTGAGAAGGAAAGACAAGCCAAAGGTTCACAGGTCCAAGCTGAAGTGCTACAAATAATTTCAACCAAATGTATCAACCCAAAGACAAAGAAAAGATATCCACCTACAATGATTCAAAAAGCTCTAGCTGAATTGAAAGTCAACATTGTCACTACAAAGACTCCAAAGATTCAAGCTTTAGAAGCTATCAGACTGCTTGTTTCAAAACAAGTGATACCAATAGTGAGAGCCAAAATGAAAGTTAAGCTAATATTAGAATCAAAGGATGCAAAGAAGTTGAATGAAAAATTAAAACCTTTATTGGGAGAGATTGAAAGTGAAGATACCGGTAAATTGTATGAAGTCGTCTCATTAATTGATCCAACTAACTATAGAGAACTTGTCGAAATCACTGGAAACTACAAGACAGGTCAATTGGAAGTCTTAGATATGGCTGTTATTGATGAAGGTGATAATTAACATAGTTCTTTTACCAATGCACATACTTGAAGTAACTTTTCCATGTCGTTTTCGTTCTTATCAGGATGTAGTAATTTCGAGCTCAGCGTTATGATCAAATTTCTATTTTCATTGTTCATATATAGTAATCTGGCGATGTGATTCACCAAAACCGATAGTTTTAGATTCGAAGTGTTTCCCATCAAACATGTTTTGTCACATACAAAAGAATCCTCGAGAGAACCTGATTGTAATCCAAGAAATGTTCGAGAGTCTGGAGCGGAAACAGAGAACGTCGTGTCTGCTTGACCATTCTGTCTTATGAAGATAACTCTTTGGTTAACGAACTCAATTGTCTGTACGGTAATCTGTAAGTCATCTCCTATCAGTGATGACGCTTCTCTTGAATTGAACGGTATCATTTTATTGTTTCTATTGTTATATGTGTTGACTGATGAAGCTTTACCTTAACTAAACGTCTTTGTGTTTGTGTTCTTATTTTTTCATTTTCATAATCAGTAAGAACCACAAAAACACAAAAGTAAACAATCAAAACTACAAAAACAACAAGACCACAAAAACATTGAATTATTTTTATTCACACAAATCTCGCAATTTATGAACAGCAGACATACAGTCCATAGCGGCTCTGCTTCTTCACGAGAGCATGACCTGAACTCTCACCTTGTACCCAAAACAGAAAATGAACAGCAATCATATTCGAAGCTGCAAGAAGTGACATATCTCATAACATCAACAATTCTAACATCTATATTTCTTTTTATTCTCATGTTCTTAGCACTTGTACAGCGATTATTCAAACACTTCAAGGGTTCCCAAAACACCACTGAACATACTGCTGGTCAATATGGCAATATGAACATTACCGCTGCTGAGATGAAGCTTGTGCCCGATTTAGCCTACTATTTTAACTTATTGGGTCTCCGAGTCGATATTTATGAGGTTATCACAGAGGATGGATTCGTTCTACAAATGCAGAGGCTAGTGGATCCTCGTGAAACTTTGGCTCAGAAACAAAAGCGAAAACCAATGTTACTGGTCCACGGATTGTTACAGTCTTCTGGGTCTTTTTGCTCTAGTGGGAAGAATTCACTTGCTTATTACTTCTTCCAACAAGGATACGATATATGGTTAGGAAATAACAGATGTGGATTCGAGCCTAGGCATCTATATTATGAGCCTAATGACTATAAGATGTGGGATTGGGACATTCTTGACATGGCACAATATGATATCACCTGTTTTCTTGACAATGTTTTGAAGAACTGTGATTGTCAAAATGAAAAGATTGTACTAATTTGTCATTCTCAAGGTACTACCCAAGGATTTATAAACCTAGATAACGATAGATTCCAGAACTCCAGCAAGATAAAGAGTTTTGTTGCTTTATCACCTGCTGTATATGGTGGTTCTTTACTGGAGGAAAAATATTTCATTAAAGTGATAGCCAAAATGTCTTTGAATCACTACTTCTTTGGAATTAAATCGTTTCTACCAATAATGATGACCATGAGATCACTCCTTGTTCGCACTAAAATCTTTGGATTTTTGAGCTACTCAATGTTCAGTTATCTATTTGATTGGAATGATAATCTTTGGGATCAGAACCTTAAATATAGACACTTTTTGTTCTCACCAGTATATGTTAGTGTTAAACTAATGTCATGGTGGCTTAATGATAAATCTGGTTTCAAGATTTCCAAGGCTATACTGGAACATGAAAAAAAATGGTTCGACGACGAAGTCACACCTCCAGTATTTTTAGTCATACCAAAGAAGGATAAACTAGTTGATGGACAAAAAGTTGTTGATCACTTGTTAAACTATGAAACATTCACTAAGTTTGGACATATATTTTTAGATGAATATTCTCATTTAGATGTCCTTTGGTCAAAAAATGTTATTAAAGATGTTGGTGAGCCTATATTGGAATTCATTAAAGCGTTATAGAGGTTGGACTATTCAATATTTGTTGGGATTATTGAGAGAGTTGAATATGAATCCATGAACTTCCATGAAACGTCAGAGATAACAAGCCACGTTTTCTTCTTTAAACTTTACATCGGGCACAATTGAACTCATGATGAGGAAGAAATACAGATAAAGCCCTCCGACCCATTTCGTATTATACAACTAAAATGCTGTACTTCCCATGGCTACATCTGACTCATACCTGCAAACGATCAAACTATGAAATCAAAAGTGCTGCATCAGGTCAATGTAACAAATCAAATATTCAATTGGATTGAAATATAGACAGAAAGAAAGGCAAAACCATAATCAGAGGTAATACAAAACCCCATTCTTGGAAAAAGTTCACTCTTTCCAGTCGAATACAAGCTAAAAGGACAACCTGCTCAATGAATCAGGTGTTACTTTAGATACAACCAGCCTTATAGGGCAATAGATGGAACTGAGAATGACTAAACTACTCAGTCACGAATACAATCGGCTACCACCATACAGAAAAAAACCTAAAACAACCACAACTATATATAGATGAATAATCAACACCTACAACTAAAGGAATAGAGCTACTTGACTACTAGAAATCAGAAAAAGACACACGAATGTAGTTTTCAGCATAGTTCGTAACCAAAAACACAGAAAACTCAAGAACAGAAGCTGAAAACCATAGAAAAACGCAGAACAGTCCCAAAATCAAGCACAAGGCTCCAATAAAGGTCCATCTTTATGCAGAAGATCTACAGAGCCCGAATATAAGCATCAAAAAAGGAAAACAGTACATAAAACACCATACTGAACCAAAAAAAGCCCATTACACAGAAAGAAGTGCGTACAAACAGCATATGCTTGAGAACAAATGGTAAAGCCTCTGAGAACCTCTCAGAGTCTGTAGAGAGCCCCCATATATGCAAAATTCATGTAACACACCTGGAAAAGCTCAAGAAGAGACAACAAAACACTCCAATGATGAAATAATACTGGAAAACGTTCCCTTTCATTCTAGGTGCCTTTACAAACCACCAAGAACACAGGTATGGCGACGATCTCATCGATACTTTTCGACCTACCTTATCTCACGTATGAGAGATCAACCAAATGATCAAAATTCGAAACACAACGAAGATAACAGTGAATATACCAGAACTATTAATTAGAATACACCACAAGTGACCATACAGCTCCTTAACTGGAGACCTGATTCAAAACAAACCTTAGAAAGGAAAGGAGTCTACAATAACACAGAACAGGGAACAATACTTACATATGGGAGTCAGAGACAGCAGAAGCTATACATGCCTCAGTGGTTAATGAGTAACCCCTCAAGTACTGTAACAATGTGTTTTTGAGTGGATGATAGTTAGTTTCCGAAACACGAAAAGAACACTCTTTTAGCAAAGGTATCTTCCGGAATTTGTTGCCAAATTTCAAGCTTAGAAGAAACAAATCAGCACAATAACCTTATCAGTCTAAGACAAAGTTCCGAACGTTTGGTATATAGTAAATGTTACCTAAGTAATCACCTCCAGAATGGAATCTACCAAAGCATTCTCACTGCAGATACGGTTAACCAGCAGCTTAACGATTCCTAAGATGATCTTTGCCAGACCAGCCATCATAGTCTGAAAACAGTCTATTTGCCTCAAATACGGTCCGTCAGCGTAGCTTATTTTCTCTTGCGCACCTGTACCCACAAAGGAATGTTAATTGTCGACAGTCCTTAATTGTGTACCCACCTCAGTAAACGGTTTAAGAGACGCAACAAGATCTCAATCTGAATATCAAAGGTTGTGTCCAGACAGCTGTTTCTTGCCAGCGTAGGGTGTCTGGTTTATTGAATTATAATGATTCTGGGTCACTGACAGTTATCATTCTGATGCACCGTTACATCCACAGTCGCGAGTTTACTGTGACTACCAGACTACCGCAGCAACGACCATGCATCCAGGGCAATACATCCACTACAATTACAATTTTGCTGAAACAACGTTGCAGCCAAGACAAGAATTCACCATGGCAACTCCCAGATACTTAAAGCATTCTGAGTACAGTAAACAATAAATCTTCCAATTGAACAGTCACTGAGAGAGCGCAGATAGTGTTGAATGAGACTAGATGCTAGGAATTCTTCTAGCAATCTAGTCAATAAGACAAACTGCTTTTTACTGATTACATCTCTGACCACAAGTTTCTATTATTTATCACACATAACGTATCAATGGATAAGTACAGTAGTTTCTCAGATGTGTTATTCGTACTTGTAAAGCAATCCGGTCTATTACCTGTGTTGTTCTGTTGTACGTCTCTGGAGTTGATATTGTCTGACTCTGGTTTAGTCTTTGGAGAATTGGTAATAGCATGTTTACCATCAGGTTTATTAGTGCTATTTGGATCATCTTTGTTCATCTGTGGATGGTGGGTTAAGTGAACTATTGCCTTCAATAGCTTTACCATCTATACAGCCTTCGAACCACCTCCTGCTCTGGAAACCATATATACGTTACACTTACCACCTTCCTCTGGACACATTTTGTTATGCTTCAAAACCTATCATCTGAGCAGTACCAACTTTAATCTCTTCTTGAATACAACTCCTCGACGAACTAGCTCTACCTACGTCCAAACCAACTCCTCACTATTCATCCTTTGACTTTCAAACGATAGCTAACGTGCTGTTGTGCCTAAGGTAGGTACCTGCCTAGCCTACAAGCAAAAGGATTACCAAGAAATATATTAAGCTTACCCATTATTTCTTCACCACTTTCATTTCCCGTTATTTGTTAGTCTCCTTGATCGTATATCATGTTCAGCAAATAAAAATCTATATGTTTCTGTTTGATGTCATTAATTATGTCTGGTATATCTTTCATCCTCACATAGCACGCTACTTAGCAGCACTTCTCCGAGCTCAATTCCAGTGTTCTAGACCAAGCATATCTACTATAACTAAAAATCAAATCTCCATTTGATGTTACCATCTAAGATTGTCATGAATGGCATATATATTTTTCCTCCGTCAATTAATTATCCCTAGTGATGTGATGCCTCAATTTGTGTACTTCATGTACGTTTTTTCCTTTATTCCTACTAATCGAATTCTCTATCTCCTTCGGAACATTCTTTGGGTCTTCTACAGAGTGATCTTAATCAGCAATTATCTGTACTGAGTAACATAGGTGTATAGTCGAGATCTATATTCCACCTCCAAAATCTTTGGTGTCACCAACTTAGAATACTTAATTCGTTTATGTAGTCAGTATTTGTGACTACGTAGTTAGTGTTCCTATTAATTTAGACTTTAAATTAACTTCTCCTGTTTTTCCTATGTATTGGCTATTCTGTACGATGTCAATTATGTGATCTTTACAGATTCGCTTTCCTATGTGTTTTCTACCTTTTACATGCTCTGCTCTATCAGCCAGGGTCTTTGGTAACTTTTCTCGGATTCAAGGCTTAGGTAGTGATTAGCAGGCTGTAGTAGACTTGTACGGTTAACCAGGTAACATGATGGCTCATCACTGGGCGAAATGGTGATTCAGAGTCACGTTTTGTTGTTTTAAGCAAGTTTGATAGCTTATAATGGTTTGTTTCGGTGAATTTCACTTGTTCTATTGTATCCTGATATCTGTGGTGGTCTTTGTATTCATTTCTCTAGTCAAGCTTGGTTTATTACGGTGTTCCAGTTTTTCATTGTCAGTTCTGTGTGATGTGCCACTGTGATTGAGTTGTTGGTCGATTGACCTTCTTTCTGTTCCTCAATCTGCTCAAAATATACGCCTTTTTGTGGGTGTGAACTCTAGGAGATGTGTAGTCGCAGTTATCTTAGCTAGTTCTCAACATCATATTTACCATCCCTGTCTTGACGACTTTTCCCTAGTGTGTGCCAGTGAGATCACGATATTCTTGTAAAACTCTTAAATAACCAATCCCAGGGTCATTCCAAAGCTTGAATGTAATTCCTGAGCTTCCAATTTTGATGTGTAATTCTCTGAGGGTTTGCAGCTTTTAAACCCAACTAGTCTGGGTACCCTCTCGTATTACCACCGTCTAGCTTTTGCATTCTTCTTAGTTGTTTGTTTGTTTTGTCTACTCTAGGTTCTTTCATTCTTGGGAAGCATCAACAGCTTTCTTTACTTCAATCATCTTTCTTGTAGTGTCTTCTGTGTTTCAAGGAATCGATGACCAGTGAGCGCTCTATTTGCGACTTTCAAAAGGTTTCCAATCATATAGCTTATCACTCAGAACAATCTGTCTCCTTGTTAACCAAATTACACAATTCCAGCAGTAACAACTTGAATTTAACAGATAATTTTGTGTCTCTAGGAATTGTGAGCATGATTTGAATAGTGGATGAAGCATGCTTGGTACCGGGTGAATAGTAGGATACTAAACTGCAAGTGTATCACCACAATTCACAAAAAATGATGAGTTATATGAGCATTTGTACGTCTGAATCTTAGATTTCTACCAACTTCAACTCGTCCTCCGTTTCATATACCTCCTCTTCAACATCAGCTATCTAAACTTCATCTTTTAATAGCCCTTAGCTTTCAGCATCCAAGTCTTTTCTTTTCGACTTCACCTCTTCAACACCAGTAATGATAGGCATATCTTCTTCTTTCTGTGTGATTCCCACATTGATCGTGGTAATATCAGTCGAATATGATTATTTCTGGAATATTGTTCAATCTTACAAAATAGAGAATAGGTCCAGTTTATATATTTGAACCAAAAAATTAAAGAACACAAAAACACAAAAACAAAACAATAAACAAACACAAACACAAAAACAAATGTAAACATAACCATGAGCGCAGAGCTCTAAAGATGGTCAATACGATATCCCCGCTTTCAAAAGTCTACTCAGTACACACTGGCTGGAAGTATAGAGTATTTGGTACCGTGATAGATAAAGTAGAAAACCACTAATCCATATAGCCGCCTAACTCATATCAGTCTCTGTGACTCTATAATCTCCTATTGACTCATCTGCAAAGCATTTGATACTTATCATGAGACATCTGTGGAATGATGAAGTCGCCAAAATCCCCCATTTACTATGATCATTATGATGTGTTTCATTCAGCCGCCTGCATTACTAGTCTCTAACACAGCCATTAATAGCTGTAGAACCTCCTTAAAGAATTTTAAAGGCCCTAGTAATAGTGAACTCCTACACTCTCGTACTGCATTGTATGTAAAACCCCGCACTTTGATAGCTTGTACTGTTTATTAAAGTTTTATTTGGTTTTGTGTCATTTTCCAAAGAATTCTATAAAGTTCTAAGAAGCTCTATAAACAGGTCTATTCGCCAGCTCTATCTGGTCACAGTGAGTACTCCACGACTCAATATCATAGGAAGTTAACAGCGAGTCACATGAAAGTTTATTGAAAGCCTGTTTTTAAGAATGTTTATGCATGTCCATGAAAAGTGACACAAAAACCAAAATGTATTTAAAAAGGTTGATTATTTCAAAAATCAAGAAAAAAGAATACCAACATCACACATCACATTAAACAAACACTAGATGTCCACAATGATACAAAGATACGCACTAAACTGATCAGCCAAAGGGCGCTTATGCACAAGATCAGGTGCTGAGCTTGACTATACTGTTACTCCCTTCAAATCGCCTTGATTCGAGTGGGCGGCTAACGCTGCTCTTGGACGCTGAATTCTTCAACTAGCTCTTTAAAAGACTACAAAACTATGAATAATCTCAACGAATCATATTATGTTAGCCCTGGTAGAACTACAGATATATTTCCTACTTGCTGGTCTCGGTCCAGATACATTGAATTTCTTACTTGAAGAAGTTGTTTGACAAAGTATCAGTTTTGGGGAGGTCTTTGAGGTTGCAAAAGTGATACAATCAGCTAAATCAGAAAAGCTTGTCCGAATGTTTCAAACTTTGAAGGTTTTAAATGAAGATCGACAATATGGTAATGTGGGTATTCACAAATAGGGACAAAACAGATGTACCGATGTGAGTGGTTTTGAGTCTTAACAGTCGTTGATAAAGAGTTTAAGAGCTTGCTTCAGGTCTGGCTTTCTGAAACATCAGATTTACAGATTATGAATAATTTCAATTCGCAAAATGAGTCAACCTCCCGGTTTGAGTACTTGATTCTCTATGGGGCGCTTAAATCACATAGCATGGATGTGTATTTGGTTCATGTGATTTGAAAAGCTCTGAAAACTGACATCATTGTGATCTACTGAATTGTTCAAAAAAGCTCTGATGGTTAGATAACTACAGATGCTAGCCCAAAATACCTGACCTGCAATAAAAAAATTCAAACAAGTTAATCTGGTTTTGATAATATGGCTCTTTTTTCTGGTTCTTTTGAAAGAGAATCAGTATTGCTTTCTCATTCAATATTCTTATCAAATTCTTTGTGCTGGATAAAAAAGCCGCTGACAATCTTTCTACCCGGCTGTTTGATCTTTCTGTCTTACCTGTGCTCTTTCGCTGAATAGTCTACTTCAGTTGATATGCTGCAAAATAACTTTTTATTGAATCTGTTAAGCTCTAATAAGAAATACTGGTGGAAGCTTGCTTCAAAAGAATGGTAATCTAATTGATTGATGAATAAAGTGACAACCATGCACAATTTATGTACGCAAATATGGATTGAAAGTCAAGCTGACTATCTCAAGATTTCGACTATTCATTCAAACATTGCATATATCTTGATAAATATTGACTTATCTCTTAATGGCTCTCTTTGAGCATCCTTTTTGCTGCCTTATCTTCGAATGCTCCACAATGATATCTTTCTCAATAACAACAAAGCTCAGACAGGAGTGTCTAGTCTACAAGACACCACCAACTTCAGCAACAACATTAACATTAACAACAAGCTTCTCCAAACTACCAAAAATGCGTTATCCTATCAACCAGCTTTCCCGTAACAAGACAATAGAACTGAACACAAAGTGAGCACGAAGAATTCGATATACGTGTGCAGCTATTGGGGAGAGCACTGTAAATTTAAATGGTGTATTTCAAGCAACACAGTCTCACTAGGTTGAGCATTCTTTACTATTTACTATAGTTGAGTTACCCATTCTCTTCATTCTTGTTCCAACATAAAGACATAATAGTCACAACAGTTCATGATTGATAATTCGCTGTTTCGTTCTATTATATCTATCATCACTCCAGTGTAACATATACATTTCAAATAACTACGAGAAAACTATTGCTCTGTTGAAAATAGCTTCCAGTGGTTATTGGTTGAACAGTTCACATTTTCTTGATACTATCTACAATTTGAAGTGTGTAAAGTAATGATAAATATAGAGTGAGAAGAAGTTTTACACATGAAAGAGCTTAACAAAGTAATTATATAGAATATTAAAGTCGTAAAGGTCGTTTGCAGTCTACTGTTTCTGCCTGTAAAGGTGATAAGCTGAACAGAAAGAGTATTAGGCTCTGGTGTATGAAAATAGATCATATTGGAGTAAACCCTTTTCATATTAGTTTAAATCGTAAAAGTTTATGCTGACAGGTGGGCTTCATAGTCTGCTTCTATTAAATGATGTTTGCAAGAAAATATAGGGGCTAACTTGCAAATACAATACGCTTGGGAGCTACCAGTACTTCTACATGACTTTTATATTAACAATTGTTGAACTGGGCTGGTTTAGGCTAGGAGGTTTTAGAACTTTAAAGATGAATAGTTTGAGTACCGTATCATTTTTTGAGAGAAGCTAACGAAAAGTAATATGATCATTGGTCTAAACTCTGCTCTCAGTATGTTTGTAAGGTAGTGAATTTATTCTTGTTATATACCCTAGTCAAGCTCGTGAGCAGCTTTGATAGGTACTTCAAAAAATAAAGTGAAGAGAGTTAGTTTCACACCAATTTAATGGAATCTGAAATACGGTTTTTGTGTCACCTTTGATCAAGTTCGCGAAAACTGCAGGCAGCTGTCAGTTCTCGTATTTCATTAGAATTAAAAATGTTGAAGAGCTTCGTTCAATGTTTTACTATTGGATTTGAAAAGGTTTATACTGTGTACTTTTATAAATGAAATTAGATTGATACACAACTGACTACTATATATAAGATTCTTAATAAGTAAGTATACTCCAACTAGCTGTAATTTGAATTTTTAGTATTTTCAAAAAATATACCGATGTCGAATATCTTTAAAATTTAATAAATAAAAAATCTGACACTTACAATTTTTGTGAATTAAATATTTATATTATAAATTAAATCGACCGTGACGTTTTTGATATATATAAACCTTCTGCATGATTTAATATAGCTGTAAATTAGTCAAAAAACCACTCTGCTAAGTGATAGAGCTTGTAGTCAAGATATCATAATATAGATAACCATACCACTGAAGAGCGACTAAATCCTGTAGGTCGGACTCAATTGATTAAAATTTATCAACAACGACCTGAACATACACATGTATCAAAAATGACTTCTCTCGACTTTACAAAGTCAGCTCATTAAAAGTAGGCTTGATATTGAGTACCATTTCTTCCTTATATAAATGAAATTGTACTTTGTAGTTAGTATATCAAACTAACGATCCATCTCAATAACATATGAGCCCAAAGCAGTCATTATCGATTTTTGATTATTATGTTAAAATGAACTACATTACCAGGTTGTAGAAGTTTGCAGTAGGGCTCTTAGACTGATATCACTAAAGGCAATCTTAGGGTATGAAATCATGTATTATGAACATAGCCTCAACTTCTTTAGTCCTTTTGATATCAATGTGACACTATATTGGAGTTAGCTCAAAAACCACAATGTCTGACATTTAACAAACAAGGTGGAATTTTTTTCCCAGGTAGTCAATATGGTTCCATATTGACCAAGAGAGAGACAGCTCGACACCAGATATCCTGATGTAACGTCCTTTTAAGTATGCGTTTCAATGATCTAGATACTAATTGAAGCATTAATTGAAGCCCTGGTGTCAATATGGTTATCAAAGATTGTATTTTCACTGATATTCACATGAAGAGATATGTAAAATAACTTTCGGTCCACTTTAGTACGGCTTGAGAATGTTTTAGTGTTGATCATGAATGTTTGTAAGATGTAGTACCTCAATCTTGTAATTCATCTACTACAACCTTCTTCAGGATAAACGATATCACTCTCAAGATATCTCAGTTGATAAGAGATATAGTTCATGTGAATATGGAACCAACAAAGAAAAAGGCACTTCTATACCGAGTCTTAAAGTGGAAATGGACAGCCATGTGACATCTTCTAAACCAATAATCCAACCAGGAGCTTATATATTTCTCAATCAACTTAATTAAAATGTCATAGATATAGTTGAGTATGCATCCACATATTTGAGCTTGTTATGAGTAATATCATCTCTTCAGGCCTTTTTAGATCAAAAGTGAGATTGTAACCAACCAACAATCAAAGTATTTCAACGAGTACCACACCTGTGACAACTCTGTGAAATCCAATACTATCATGAAGTTCATATTTCTATATGTTTCGAGCCGACCACCAACACCAATTGGATCATCTCAGCTAGTACTATCAGCGTAGGAAAAGAACAGTTTGTTGTTGATTCCATATTATTCTAAGTCACATGGATAGCCTTCAGTTCATCTGTCTATTTTGTTCTCTTGTTGTTATTGTTCTCTTGTTGTTATTGTTGTTGAAAGTTATAAAATAAGCATCACCAAAAGGGAGAGGCTTAGGATTAATTTAATTTGAGATGTCTGCAAGACTTCTACTACTCTCTGAACACCACTTACAAATCCATTGTCTCTCTATCACATAGTCATCTTAGTGTCTGTAATCTGTATACCACATTCGTAGTTTTTATTGTGTTTCCAGCGATCGATTGTTCCATTGTTTAGTAAAATTAACAATCAATTAAAAAGTTGCTGCACGGACCCTTTTAACTTTCTTAACAATGCTTAAAAAATAATGACCAAAGTCACTTTGAACAAGTTTGAACAATACAAATTTTTAAGGAGAAGGAAATAAAACAAATAAAACGCCTTCAAAAAGCTTAAGCCAACACAACAACACTAAACAACTCTCACAATTATATAAACAGAGTCATTATTAACCCACCATTAAACTTCACTTCACTTTACTTTGAAAAGGTTGACTGATTAATTAATTGATCATCATCACAAAATGAACACATTAAATCCAAATCCCACCACTGAACAATACACAACTCAAAATGCAGAAGATCTCATAACAGCATTAAGACAAGTTTTGTTAGCACCGCCATTGAAGAACCAACCATTACCACCAGAAAATGCCTCCGAATCCACGGTTAAGAGATCCAAACGTAAATCCAAATTCAGTCCAGAACAAGATGAAATGATTGTAGAATTGAAAAAAAAAGGAAAATCATGGGTTGATATTGCACAAATAACAGGTGTTGGGAGTTTTCTTGCTGCTAGGAATAGATATCAAGTACTGATGGGTCAACAAGGTGTTGCATCAACAGTATGGGGACAAGAGGATACAAGAACTTTACAAAATTTAGTTGATGAAGGAGAATTAGAAAAATGGAGATTTATTTCAAGAGAAATGTATAAATTAACTGGGAAATTCTTTACTGATGTTCAATGCAGAGAATTAGTACGTGATTTGTTTTTGGAAGATCCTTCTGAATTTGGTGTTGATGAACAAGCTCTTAGTGAATTACAATCTGGTAATGAGAAAGGTAATGAATGAATAATAAAGAATTATAATAAGGTATTTATATGATAAGTGTAGCAAAAAGAGTGTAGTTAAAGAGCAAAAAAAAAACAAACACTGGGTATGAAAGTGACGTCTGAGCAGCTGGTATAAGACAAAATGGTGTAATTGGTTTATTAATGAGTGCAACAAAACGATCAAACATTCAACCCAGAATAACTGAAAAGAATATAAAAGTATAAGATTAATGAATAATTGAACAAAAATTAGTATAAAAACACACGCACAGAGAGAGAGAGAGAGGGAGAGAAAGGATTGACAACCAGTGTCAATTAAAAATCTTCCACATGGAAATCAGTACTATCATCGAAATATCTTGATGGTTCTTCTCTTCTACTTTCCCAAGGGAATATCTGAGGAATTGCTTGAGATTCCTCAGATTCTTCCTCCTCATCATCTTCATCCAAAGCCACATCATCAGAATCATCACGAATAGCTAAGGTAGTTTCCCATTTATTTTGTAATTTAGGAACACTTAAATTCCAAGCTTCACCTTTATAAGTCTGATCCACAATTAAAGAAACATTAGCCAATTCAAAGATCTTACCAGCAACATTCCCGAAATAATACTTATTAAAAACCTTCCACCAACTCTTGTGTAGTTCAAACAAGACATCATACCCTTTTCCAAAAGAACCTGATGCGAAAACATTAGAATCTCTAGTCAACCATGGTTTATTGATCCCGATGAAATGCACAAGTTTAATATCTTTACGAAATCTAGCATATGCTGGAACGTATTGATACCCTGCAGAAGGAGTGACGTTAAAAGTGAAAGGTAATCTTTTCCAATTTCCCAAGAAATATTCATTTAATAAACCTTGATCAGCACCATCAAAACTTGGAGTATCAGAAGTTTGAATCAATTTTAACAAATCTTTAAAAATTGTCTTGGTAGGTCTTGTAACGAATACCCCTGAATTAAAAATATCAGGCCATCCTGCATCAGGTGAAGCTGCAATCCCTTCATCAAATTGTAATTCAAATAACTCATCTATAGAAACAATAGGTAAAACATCAGAATCTAAATAAACAACTTTATCAAACTTTATTTGATCCCAGATAAGGATCTTTGTATATGTGGAAACAAGATCAGGTCTTCCCAAAAGATGTAATTCTTCTAATGAGGTACTCAGGATAGGCTGTATGTTTATAATCTCATCCCATACTTCCTTTAAGAGCTCAATTGAATCTTCACTAACATTAGCAACCAATACAACCAATCTTCTTTTTGTTCCCAAATCTCTTAATGATCTTCCCAAGACCAAGGCACCTGCAAGGTAACCGTCGTTTATAAGCACAGTTATGTACGCTTCAGACATTGTTCACTAGTATAACCAACAAAAAACCTCTTAATAAATAAACTTAAGAAAAAGAAAGGAAAAAACCAAAAAGATCAATTAATTAATTTGTTGAAAAGTACACAAAAAGTGGAACAATGAAATTTCCCCAAATTTCGCTAATTTCTTTATCTTTTTAAGAAATGTAAACAAACCGAAAAAAGACAACCACTTTTTTTTGTTTTTTTACGTAATCAAATTGTTCTATTATTACAATGATAAAAGAGTTATTGCTACAAAACAAACAGTTGTTAAGAATGAAATGAGTCCTTAGTCTTACTATAGAAGTTTTATGGAGGTCTATGTCTAAGTTCTCATGGACGCTTGTATAGGTTGTTTGAAGAAGCTTGACTTTGAACGGATTGTAATGGCACTCCACTGGCTTGAGAGGCACGGTTGCCTGAACCAGCATTCTCTTTCAGACTTTGTAATTGTTTAGCTCTAAAGTTTTCATAATGGACATAAGATGTGGTTTCAATCAAATCTTGTAAATGAGTTCTTGTTAAGAAATCTCTTAGATAAACAAATTCAGATTGATTAATATCTTCAACATTTATAGTACCCCATCTTGTTCTTCTACCTTTAAAAGCTTCTCCATTAATAATAATTTCCTTTTCAGAACCAATGACAGCAAAAGGAATAATTGATCTAATACTCTTATTCAATTCTTTTTCTTCATCTAATAAATCTTCACCATCAAAAGGATATAGTTGTAATTGATGATGTTCAAATTCTTTTTGTAAAACTTTACGGAAATTTTCACGTTCTTCTAAAGTTAAAGTATCAGCTTTAGCAATAATTGGAACAACATTTGCAATTTCAGAGATTTTTTTCAAAGCAATGATGTCAACAGGACGTAGACCAATGTTATTTGGTTGTATGAAATATAAAACAACATGAACTCTTGAATCATCAATAAATCTTTCACGATGAGCAGTCAATTCTTTTCTTAGATAAAGGGAGTATTGATCTTTAATATATCTTAAAATTGGATCCCAACATTTATCATTATTGATTTGATCACCGAAACCTGGAGTATCAACAACATCAATGTTTAAACGAACGTTATTTTCAACTAATTCATGATGTGAAACAGTAATTTCAGAAGTTTGTTTGATAGGTTCAGCAGCAGATTTACGACCAGCAGAGTCAACAAGATGGGAGGAGAACAATGTGTTAATCAGTGTTGATTTACCTAATCCTGAGTATCCTATGATTAGTTAGTTTGTTAGTATTATGATTCATTGAAGATATATGAATAAGGTGATTTTTTTGATTATACATACCTGCAACAAGAATATTGAATTGGAAACCTTTCTTCAACAAACGGTGTTCGATCTGGGTGGTTATGGTGTCGAAACCGACATAGGAGGATGGTTGGACGACGTTTGGAGTAGCTGACATATCTGAAGATGTAAAGCTTGTTATTTGATTGGTGGCGGTGTGCTTTTTGGTGTAAATTCCTGTTCAAAACGCGTTCCAAACGATTTTGATTTTTTGTTTTTGTTTTTGGGCCTTTTTTCAGTTTTGTGGTACCTGTTCACAAGCGCCCAATGCGGTAATTCTAAAGCACGTGATAAACACATACTAAGTATATTGGTAAGAGCACACTTCCAGAATCCAGAAAAATGAAAATTTGTCGAAGAAATGAGTTGAGAAATAGGAAGTTCACACTAGTTTACACTAGTTTAGACAAGTTTAGATAGTTAATAAAGACAAGATGTCACTATCATTAAACCTTGGAAGACTCGCAGGAGGTCTGCAACTACCACGTCTACCACAAATCACACTAAGAATACCGAATCCATTTGTTCAACAACCACAACCACAACCACAATCTCAATCTCAAACATCATCAGAACCATCATCATTACAACAAAGATTACAAGAATATTTGGAGAATAGAACCACCGAAGAATCATTCTTCATAGATAATGGGTTATTAAAAGCCGTTCCAAAGAAGAAAGTATCTCATCAAAGAAAAAGAAAGAGACAATTAGCACCAGGTTCCAAACAATTAAAATATTTACATAATTTAAATCGTTGTCCTTCATGTGGACATTACAAGAGATCACATACATTATGTATGCATTGTGTTACACAAATCAAGAACTTATGGAAAGCTGATGCTCGTGAGGGACAAAAACCTTCAGTTATTGAACAAGAATTGGATCCTGTTGATCGTAAGATCTTATATCCTGGTAAGAAACAAACTGAATATGAAAAAAGATTGGAAAAGAAGGATTATATTGATAAACGTACAAGAACATTACCAGTAACAAGAAAATAATGAGTCCCCCACTACTTTTCCATCACCATCATCACCAACTAATTCATCATATATATCACATTTTGTAAATAAAACTTACATGCACATACTTTTATTGAACAAAAAAACAAAATTCATATTACATTATTAAAAACTTGTATTCTAAGATTATTAAGAGAGACCAGACCTTTTTTCTTTACATAAGAGTACAACATTTTGAGCCTTCTTTTTCTTTAACATCAGGCTTTGTAGAAGTGGAAGTTTGAGCTTGTCTTGCAGCTTCTTTCTTTGGAGCTTGAGTGGTTTCAGCAGCGTCAGTAGATTTAGCTTCAGTAGTAGCGGCAGCGGCGGCAGCGGCACCAGCACCGGTAGAAGTAGTGGAACCAAATTTACTAACTTGAGCGTAGAAAGTTTCACCTTGAACTTTAGCAATTCTTAATTCTAAATCAGAAGGTTGTCTTGAACCATCACCAGCAGCGACGGTACCTGCACCCCAAGGAGTTGAACCATGAACTTCTTCAGTTGAAGCCAAATCACCAAAGACGTTTTTATAACCTAATGGGATATAAACTAACCCATGATGAACTAGGTAAGATAAAGCATATTTAGCAGTTGTTTCTCTACCACCGTTAGTCCCAGTTGAAATGAATAAACCAGCTGGTTTACCAAATAAGGCACCATTAGCCCATAGGGCACCGGTTGCATCCCAGAAACTAGCCCATTGAGAAGGTAAGTTACCATATCTTGTTGGGATACCGAATAAGAAGGCATCGTATTGTTCTAAAGTTTCAGTGGTTGCAATTGGGATATCAGCAGGTTTTGGAGGAGCATGAATTAAAGCTAAAACATCATCAGATAGAGTTTCTGGGATTTGAAATATATCAGCTTTACCACCAGCGTTTTCAACACCTTCTTGGATTGATTTAGCAAGGGTTGTGATATGACCGTATGTGGAGTATTGGATGATAGCAATCTTGACCATGTTGTATTAATGTGTTTATGTGTATGGGGGTGTTTTGTAGTTGGTCAATTGACAATTTTAACACGGAATTGCAAAAAGGGATTCTAGGCGGGTCTTATAAAAGGAGCAGTGGGTTTATTCAGCACTGACACACATAAACACACAACCAACGCTGAACGCTGACACAGACCGGGCTTAAAATTAGTAACTGCTTACAAAAGTAGACAAACGCATGCGTTTACTAATTTTACGTAATGATGAATAAATCTGGAATTTGTAATTTTGTATACGGCCAAGCGACGCTTATTACTAAAAAGGCAAATGCGCAATCCCAAATTAGACATACGGGGCACTTTCATATATAAACCACCCCATTTACCTGAAATAACACATACTCACTCAATTGACCTAATTATATTAGACTATATTTTAATATACACATAAATACATATATACACAATGGCCCCAAAAGTCGCTATCATCATCTACACTCTATACGGACACATTGCTCAATTAGCTGAAGCTGAAAAAGCCGGTATCATTGCTGCTGGTGGTGAAGCTGATATCTTTCAAGTTCCAGAAACTTTATCTGAAGATGTTTTAGCTAAATTACACGCCCCATCTAAACCAGATTACCCAATTGCCACTGCTGAAACTTTAGAATCTTATGATGCTTTCTTGTTCGGTTTACCAACCAGATATGGTAACCAACCAGCTCAAGTTCGTGCTTTCTGGGATGCCACTGGTGGTTTATGGGCTAAAGGTGCACTACACGGTAAAGTTGCTGGTGCTTTTGTTTCCACTGGTACTGGTGGTGGTAACGAAACCACCATCACCAACTTTCTATCCACTTTAGTTCACCATGGTGTTGTTTTCGTTCCATTAGGTTACAAGAACGTTTTTGGTCAATTGACCAACTTGAGTGAAGTCCACGGTGGTTCCGGTTGGGGTGCTGGTACCATTGCTGCTGCTGATGGTTCAAGACAACCTTCTGATTTGGAATTAGAAATCGCCAAGATCCAAGGTCAAACCTTCTACGAAATTGCTCAAAAGTTCTAAGCTCTAAGTCTTATAGAATTAGTTTGTAACGGGTTATGAATGATTAATAAACACTAATAAATAGGTAATTGAGTGTAGACTATTAGTAATTGAGTATACTTCTTGATATAGTAATTGAATACTGAGTAGTAGACACTAGGATATAGACTACAAGAGAAGAGTGGCTAGTGGCCAGTAGCCAGTGGCAAGGCACACACACGGTGGAAAATGATCCACATGAAATAAAATGAAATAAAATGAAATACGTAGCTTAAAGCACAAAAGCACAAGCAGCGGCAAAACGTCAACAAAATAACGTCAACAAAAAACAGGGAAAACGCACGAATTTTCGAGAAAAAAACAAAGTCGATGAGCTTCGAATACTCGTCTCGCTATTCTTTACTCTTTACACACATAGAGAAAGAAGCCCATAGCCAATAGAATCAATAAACATATACGAACCATGTCGCAGTTACTCGACCAGATCCTCATGGAAGACGTATGTACAGCCAAGCACCTCGTATATATGCCTCATTTCAACTAGTTTACTAACGAACAACGCCTGTGCTTTTAGATTGCTAAACACTGTCCACAGAACTTCCTCAACTATCACAAATGCATCTCTGCAAACCATGAAACCCCAATGAACTGTGTCCAGCAACAACAGGAGCTTGCCAAATGCATCAAGACTGAGTATGTCGTTGATAATTAATCCTATATATACGATCAATACTAACAACACATGTTTTAGCGTTCCTGCCTTCCAAAAGATCCTGGGTAAATGCGGTACACTGCTAAAAGACTACGAACAGTGTCTTACTACTAAGCCTAACCAGCAGGAGTGTCTTCCCCTGTTGAAACAGGTCAGAGACTGTGCCGAAAGCTGTGTGGACGTCAACAAGAACACTGCCAACTCCTTGTAAATAGAACAAACTGAACTGTTATTAAAAGTAAATACACATTTTTATTCATTTCTTCATATTTAAATTAAATAGATTTATCAATTAATTGTTTTTTAGCGATACGGAGATTTTAAAATAAGCAAAATTATTTATTCACTTATCTCCAAATAACACAAATAAACACAATCAAAACAAAACAACCCGCCACAGGGCAAAACCACTAACCAATAAACCAGTAACAGACCCCTCACACCATCAGATGTCTACCAACGCACAACCGCCTAAAATACTACTCAACTCAACAGCTTCATCGAAGGCAACATCTCCATTAAGCACAAGATTCAGCTCCCCAACTAGAAACAACGTCCTAACTCCAACAATAACGAATGAATACTTGAAGAACAACAAACCAGCATACAAGACAATAAAGATACACCCACAGACGAATAATTCCAAACCTTTCAAACCAAACGTCTCCTTCGATACAATTGCTATAGGGTTTTCAGATGATGGTCATTACCCATATAGAGATGACTCCGATGTTGAATCAGATGGCGGTGGTGGTGCTGGTGAATATTTCGAAAGAAGAGGAAGAAGTGTTTCACCATACAGAGCATCTCGTTCACCATCATCTTCACCTTTCAGTAGAACGAGATCTCCATCTCCAGAAACTTCAGGTTTAGGATTACTGAATAGAGATATTGATAGATTACCAGCAAAAGGTCATTTTGATGGGAATGGTTGGAGAGTTGATTATCCAAGTGTTTCTGCTATAAGGAACGTTGCATTAACCAAGACTTTATGTCACCCAGAATATTCAAATTGGATACGAAACAAAGTTCCTAGAAAACTTGTGGTTTATATCACTGGAAGACAACATACTTGGATTGCATTGGATTATACTATTGCTAAATTACTCCGAGAAGGTGATCATTTAATCATCGTATCAAGAGTACCGGCTTCATATACTTCAGAAATTATTAAAAAAGGTGATAAAGAAGATGCATCTAAGAATACAATTGACCCAAAAATCTTCAAGAATATTTCAGATAATTTAGAAAAATATATTAATTACATTAGTTCATCTGATATGATTTTCCAATATACCATAGATTTATACTTATCAAGTTCTACTCAAGATGTGCTTAATGAAGTTATAGAAATTTATGAACCTGAATTCATTATAACATCAACAAAACCAAATCTTAGATTTCAAAGAATAACAACTTGGAAAACTGCAAGAATAAGTGATAGATTAGTTAGAAACTTTGATGTTCCTGTTATTGTTGTACCTGCTTTTTCATTAAATGAATTTGAAGAGGAATTTTTTGAAAAATTGGCAAAAGAGAAAGGTACTCAGCCTTTAATTCCACATGGTTCAAATAATACTGGTTGTATTGAAAATCAACTAATTGGTGGTGATAGTGAAAATGATTCAGAAAATCAATCAGATGATACATTGAGTGTTACATCTACTGATAGTATTGATAGTGTTGATTCAATTGATTCAGTTGAAGAACTTACAAGAACAATTTCAAGTTATAATGAAATCTTGGATCATTTTAATGAAGATGCAGATGAAGCACCAATTAATGAAACAGTATTTTTGGATAAATTAAATAAAGTTAGTGATATTTCCAAGAAAATGGCTAGAAAATTTGCAGATTTTTCACATACAGAAGGTGAAAGTGGTGATTTAGTTCGAACATTAACTGGATTACCAAAATTGGAGAAACATAAATCAATGCTTGATGTTTTAGATTCACAACAAGATGTTGTTGAAAATCTGAAAAAATCATTACGTCCACTTTCAACTTCAACTTCACCACCACCATTTCAACATCATCAATCTCACAATAATAATGATCAACAATATCAACAACCTGCAGCACCTTCATCAAGAACTATTAAATTTTCAAACACAACAGGAAATGATCTGAGAAAGTATAAGACAAATGTGGATCAATCCTATAACAATAATAATGGTCATAACAAACCTGAATTAGTTGCAACTAAATCACAACCACAAATCACAAAGACTAAATCAGAATCACAAATTCAAACTTTGGGATCACAAAAAAAGAAGAAGAAAGGGTTTAGTTTTAAATCTTTATTCAAGAAATAAATTTACTTTTATTCAAGAAATAGAGATATTTATACAAATCATAGATAGATTTGTTTTCTACAGTTTATCATTACAATATAGATACAAATCACTACAAATACTACAAATCACTACATTTCACTTAGATACAAGCATTCAGACACATTACAGATAACAATTCATGCTAGTATATACATATTCCACTATCACATATATATATATATATAAGTACATATTCCATTAAATGAATCATATAATCATATCATTCCACTAATAACACAACCCCACTCTATACATCTATTTATTTATTTATACTGTTCAATTTCCTTTTCGATATAATCCCATAATTTTTCAGCAATACCATCATTCAAAGCTTGTACGACATCTTGTCTAATCAAGGATCTAAACTCCCCCCATGGCGCCACGTATTTCCCCGTGTCCTTCAATGTAATTTCTGGATTCAAAGCAGCGAATAATTCAGTATACGCACCATACACTGGACCATAACTGATCAAACTTAATCCTGGTTGTAATACCCTTGGGATTTTATACCTGAACAATTCTGAGTTTAGGAAGCCAGGATGAACAGCAAGGGAGATGATGTTTGGATGAAGTTGTGCATATCTATATGCTTGATAAATATTTGAAACTTTTGATTGTCCATAAATCAATTGTGTTGATGCTTTTGAAGCATCTTTGAAATCCCAAGTTAGTCCTCCATTTGAAGGTGACATGAAATATGAAGCTGAACTTAACCAAATGACTCTTGCACTCACACCATTTCCAATACCATCCTCTTGGGATGAAGCATTGATCAAAGGTTGGATTAAATCAAGTAATAACTGATGACCAATGACATTAGTCCCGAATTGTAATTCCCAACCTTGTTTCGTCTTTGAACCATCAGGAGGTTGCATCACACCGGCATTCAAAATAACGATATCCAATTTTTCAATCTTTGTGAATAATGGTTCAACACCATGTTTTATACTTGATAAATCACTTAAATCCACAGTTATTGAAATTATTTGTGATTCAGAAACATCAGGTTGTTCCAATTTAATCTCATCTATTAATTTCAAAGTTTTGGCATAATCACGATTCACAAATATAACAGTAGCACCTCTTGATAATAATAATTTTGCAGATTCTTTACCAACACCAGCTGAACAACCTGTTATTAAAACAGTTTTATCTTTTAAATCTGGATAATCTTTTGGTAAGTATTTTGGAGTTGGTGGGAATAAAGTGTGTAATGATTCTTTCACAGTGTTTATAATAAATGACATGGTTATTTTGTTTAATATATTCTAATATGCTCTAATCTACCCTAATATCTACTCTCTTATCTTACTATAAGTGTATAAAAGTGAGCTCTTTATCAAATGAGTTACTTTTTCGGTTAAATTGTTTTTTTATTGTAAAAAAAAAGATCATACAGTTTAAACCCGACAAACACCGAAACATTCAATATAAACTATACAAAAATTAACTAATTTCATACAAATTCTTTAATTTGTTCTTCATTAAAATCCCACATTTTCCTAGCAGTTCCATCACTAACCCCCTTTTTAAGATCTTGACGGATTTCTCTAAACTCACCCCAAGGACCAATGTATTTCCCATTATCCCCCGTTGATATATTTGGATATAAAGCTGCAAATAATTCAGTATAAGCTCCAAAAATAGCAGGATGTAGGATTCTATTAGTTATAAACGCTTGAATCCCAGTATACGTTCTTTGTAGTTCAGATTTAAGAAACCCAGGATGAACAGCCAATGAAACAATATCAGGATGAAGTTGTCCATAAATATTAGCTTGGTAATAATTCCCAGCTTTAGATTGTCCATAAATAGTTTGAGTATCACTTTTAGAAGCATCTTTGAAATTCCAATTCAATCCACCATTTGCAGGGGCATTGAATGTACTAAAAGATGTTAAGAAAACAACTCTTGGTGTGTTTGTTGGAGTTTTGGCATTATCAATTAATGGTTGGAGTAATTTTAATAATAATTGATGCCCTAAAACGTTCGTACCCCATTGAAGTTCCCAACCTTGTTTAGTCACTGATCCTTTAGAAGGTTGCATAACACCAGCATTCAAAATCACAATATCTAATTTCTCAATACCTTTTTTTTGAAGTTCAATAACTGCTGGTTTTATAGTAGTTAAATCACTTAGATCAACAGTTATAGAAACAATCAAATCATCCAATTCCTTTTCATCTCTTACAATCTTACCATCAACTTTAATAATCTGTTGTTTGATTTCTTTGATTGAAGCATCAGATTTTTCTTTATTTCTATTAGCAAGTATAACCGTTGCATTTTTTTCCAATAATAGTTTAGCAGTTTCTTTACCAACCCCTGCCGAAGTACCTGTTATAAGAACTGTCTTACCTGTTAAATCAGGATAATCTTTTGGTAAGAATCCTGGAGATGGAGGATGAAGAGAATGTTTCATTTCTTTCAAGATTAATAACGACATGATGCTTTCAATCAACTTATATAGATGTTATAATTAGTAGCTGTTAGGTGGGAATAGCAACAATAATAACCATATATAAGCTGTATTAATGGAAAATCTATCCAGTTTTATATAATTGCTTAGTTAATTATGTTCATATGGCCGATGCATGATGATCTTAAGACGTTCACACTTAACACGGTGTTTACGGATAATATAAAGAGTATAGTCCCATGCGCAACCTACATTTGCATTTACAGATTGTTTATGTTTATCTTTGTTGGATCTCTTTGATGCACTGTCTAACAATGGCTCATTAACACCGCAAAATCCATTGAATATATGGCATGGATAAATGAATGAATTGACGTCGATATTGACACATTAACACGATACAATAAACCATTTACAGTATTAAAGACCGGGTATATAGCTGCGGTGTTATACTGAGAAGCTGGTTTAATGAAGGAGTTAGGGACTCGATTACCGCTAAGCTAAGCTAATTAGCATATATTAGCTTATAAGCGGATTGAATTACCTCACTAAAAGCTGTACATTTGTGAAGCCATTCATGTGATTACAATTAATTAGTCATGATTAAAGGAATATACTGCATCTTTGAATAGCTTATAAATAAGTGTATAAGTGTATATCAAATAGCTAGATTGATTACATAACCCCAATGTGCCCTACTTATATGCTTATATGAGTTATATGAGTTATACTTATACTTATAACTCTCTGCCTAGTGCCTAGTGCCTATGACGTATTGCTTAGTGTTTAGTGACTATTGTTTATTGGTTTTTGTGGAGCGGAACCGAGCAGAAAGTGTCGGATTCCAATTGGCCGCGGGTCCTTTAAATCCCGGGGCAATAGAAGCTGACTAAGCAATTTATTTAACACTTGTTCTCCATCTTTTTAATCTTTTGGGGAAATATGGGAAAATATGGGAAATAAAACATGGGGCAAATTTTATTCTATCTGGATCTTTCCTTCTCAACAAACCAACTTTCTAATACAACAATCACAATCACATACTCTTAAAGATCTGATACAATGAGAAGCTCAACATCACTATTCCAAGCAGCAGCACCAATCGCTACCGCCAGACCTATCAAGAGAGTCGGCGCTTTCAGAGGTGGATTCCTAGGATTCCTAGCCGGTGTTACTCTAACCACTGCCTTTGTGTATGAATACGTTCTAGAAGATTACAAAAACAGCAATAACGTTGTCATCAAAGACGTGCTATCACTATCCAAATCAATCAGAGTACTTGAAGAACACGTCAAAGCTTTGGAGTCTAAACAGAAGTAAACACCACCGCGACTGCGATCACACTCCTCCTATACACGATTGGAATCCCATTTATAGAAGCACCACTTACCACTTACCACTTTCAGTTCAAAATTAAATTAAACACAACCACAGCAATGCATCCACCCCACCATTCTTAAAAGATCTATATTCTACACACCCAGCTATAGTCCGTTCTATATTCTTATTCTTTATATATATTTATTTATGCTATATAACCAACAGCCACTAAATTACGTAATCAATTTATTACTTATTTTATCGACGTCCAATTAGGCGACACAAAATGACTAATGGCGACAATAACAAATAACAAATAACACGAACAAACAAACAGTAAAACAACACTATAAACATAGACAACAACTTCAACAAACAAAGGACACTTATTTCACACCACGACATGACAAACACGCCGTTCACACAAACACCACCACACAATAACTCAAATAGAAGACCTTCGATGGCTGAACGCAGACTTTCCGTCACGCAGGAATATAACAATAACAATACCAATAACAATAACGAACGCAGACCATCTGTGGTTCCACAATTGGCGGGTTTAGAAAAACCATTACCAGAAGTCATCCCGGATACTGTTGATGTTGTGATTGCTGGAACTGGACTATCTGAATCAATCTTGGCTGCTGCTTTGGCATGGCAAGGTTCCAACGTTTTACATATTGATCGTAATGATTATTATGGGGATACTACAGCCACTCTTACAATCAATCAATTAAAAGAATGGGTTCAAAGGGTTAATAAAGGTGATATTCAAAGTTATAAAGATGCCGTTTTATATATTCCAAGTGGGAATGAATTAAATTCAAGAGATTTTGGAATTGATTTAACTCCAAAAGTATTATTTGCCAAAAGTGATTTATTATCTTTATTAATTAAATCAAGAGTTTATAAATATTTGGAATTTTTACCATTAAGTTCATTTCATGTTTTTGAAAATGATAATTTTGAAAAAATGAATAATACAAAACAAGATATTTTCACTAATCAATCTTTAAGTTTAATGACCAAGAGATCTTTAATGAAATTTATTAAATTTGTTTTAGATTGGGAAAATCAATTAGAAGTTTGGGAAAATTTTAAAAAGACTTCAATTGAAGAATTTTTAACTATTCAATTCAAATTAGAAAAACCACAAATTCATGAATTAATTTTTTCAATTGGATTATGCAATAATCCTGATATTTATACACCTGAAGCACTTGCAAGAATCAAGAGATATTTGGTTTCATTTGATGTTTATGGGAATTTCCCAGTGATGTATTCAAAATATGGAGGTGCTGGTGAAATATCTCAAGGTTTTTGTAGAAGTGCAGCTGTTGGTGGTACAACTTATAAATTAAACACTAGATTAACTTCATTTGATTCTAAAACAAAAATTGCAAGTTTTTCTGATAATTCCAAAATTGTTGTTAATGAAAAAATCATTATATCACCAACTCAAGCTCCAATAAATTCAAATTTTAAACCTGAAGAAGAATATGAAATTCAAAGATTAACAGTTATTGTTAAAAAAGATTGTAAAGAATGGTTTGAAAATGGAGAATCTGCATCAATAGTTGTATTTCCATCAGGTTCCTTAAAGAGTAATAATAAAGAAGCAGTACAAGCAGTGATAATGGGTGAAGGAACAGGAATAACAGCATCTGAAACATCTGTTTGGTATTTATCAACCATTTCTAAAGGTGAACAAGGTCGAAATGATTTAGAAAGTGCATTACAAGCAATGGAAAATTCATTATTAAGAGAAAGTCTTGGTGATGAATTATTTGAACAAAATAAAGAATTATTATATAATAATGGAGTTGTTAATTCAGTTAAATTAGGTCAATCTTTTAAAGATTTCGTACCTAAAGAAAAATTACAATATCTGTTGAAATTTTATTATGTTCAATTCACATCAATACCACATCATGGTATAGTGATTCCATCCCAATATAAAAACTCTATAAAATCAATCCAAAATTCAAATGAAATAGATAATGAAGTGGTATATACTTCATTACCATCATCAGAAATATCATATGATGGGGTAATAACAATGGCAAAGATTCTTTATGAAACAATAGTTGGATCAGATGATGATTTTTTTGATGTTGATTTTGAAGATGAAGATGAAATTGAAACTGGTGATAATTTAAGACATGTTGATGAAGATGCTATAGAAGATGATCCTGAACCGGTTGAGTTTGCAGAGAATATGGAGTTATGATTTTGCATCTCTCAATGCAGTGCAGTGCAGTGTATTTAGGCTAATTAAACAAATTCTGATAAGAATATTATGTAATATTTACATAATCAATACTTACATAATCAAAGGTGTGCGGGTGTTCATAACAGGACATAATTACGTAATAATTCGGTTCACACACATTTTCGAAAAATCCAAACAAAAAAAATTGACCAAAATTTTTCACTTTGTTTTAATGAAGACTTTTTAAAATTCTTTACTGAGCAGTTACACTGACGAAGAAGTCTATAAACTTTTAATAAAAAAACAATAAAAATGTCTGACGTTGAACAAGTTGAACAAGTTGAAGAAGTTGTTGTTGAAGAATCCGGTTCTATCACCATTGAAGATGCTTTAAAAGCTGTTTTAAGAACTTCTTTAGTTCATGATGGTTTAGCTAGAGGTTTAAGAGAATCCTCAAAAGCTTTATCTAGAGGTGAAGCTCAATTAGCCGTCTTGGTTGAATCCGTCACTGAAGCTTCCATTGTCACTTTGATTGAAGCTTTATGTAACGAACCAGAAGAAAAAATCCCATTGATTAAAGTTTCTGATGCTAAATTATTAGGTGAATGGGCCGGTTTAGGTAAAATTGATAGAGATGGTAACGCTAGAAAAGTTGTTGGTGCTTCTGTTGTTGTTGTTAAAAACTGGGGTGCTGATTCTGAAGAACGTAACATCTTGATTGAACACTTTGCCAACAACTAGATGATTTAGTTTGATTTAATCTGACATTTTATTTAGCTAATAATAACTTGTAGTATATCAACTATATATATTAAGCATACGATTAAACTATATGAAAGGGAGTATTCATTATCAAACACTCTTGAACATATGAAAGGGAAGATAGTATATTGAAGGGATTATAAGAATATAGGAACTTCGATTTCTGTACTGGTTTCTTGACTATATAAAGCACCACCATTAGCAAGTACAGGTGGTTGTGTATCAACTAATTTTCCTTCAAGATTCTCAATAAACTCTTGAATTTGTTCTTCTTTATCAATAAGTTGTAAGATTTTAAAATCAATGATAGTCCCAGTATAATTCTTTGGTAGGTCATTTCCATAAAGACTTAATAAATTCAAACTTAAGATATTCCCATCTCTTTTAAACTTACACTTGTTTGTTAATTTTATAGCTCTCAAGATCATATTAAACATCGAGAACTTGAAACAACTTATATCAACACCATGTTCATTGTTGACTGATAAATTTTCCAAGATTGATTTCTCATTGGGTAAATAAAGTATTGAATTACCAAGTTCATTTTTGGAAATAATTGCAAATTTATTCGATTTAGGGTTTCTAGTTGATGCATATATGTAAATCTCATCTGTATCTAAATCTTTCAAATCTTTTAAAACATCATACAAGACATCAGCTTTAATCATACCTTCCATAACGATTTCTTCTTGGTTTAATTCAAATCCCAAATTATTAGCTTCAAGATCCAGGTTAATAAATGTTGAAAACTCACAACGTTCAATCATCTTACTATCTTCAAAGATCAATATGAAAGGAGACCCATCTGATTCATAAACGAGAGTACATTGTGCATTACTGATATCGTTCTTATTAGCAAGTGATAATGATTCCACAATAGGTTTCAAATCAACGGTGAATCTCACGTCATCTTGTGCAATAGCAGGGTTGAATGAATAACTAGTGAAGAGAGATTTCTCCAACGTCAGTTCGACTCGACAAACATGTGAGTTTTCAGTTATGAAGTTAACACCATCATTATCAATGCTGATCAGTACTTTTGATGAAACGTTCTGTAAGGCACCTAAAATGTTTGATATGTGACTTAGCGAGTACGTCACAGCCTGGAACACGAATTCAGAATCCCCTTCATTTGTCATTGAGAGTGTTAATGTGAATATAAATGTGAATATAAATATAAATATAAATAAAAGACGTGTTTTGTTAGTGTTTTTCTGTATGTTTACTAATAAATTTAAATGAAAATGGCATTTTTCTCCAGACTTTTCTTTTAGCTTAAATAAAAACACTCAAAAAACAGCGATTTTAAGAAGATAAAGAAAAGACACTTTAAAAGACACTTCAAAAATAGTGAAAAGTAGTGGAAAGAAGCAATAAAATGAACTCAAACACAAGAAAACAAATCAGAAACTGGTCCGTTTTAGCAGGACTCGTCTTGATAGGAATAACAACTTATCACTACTTGACCACTTCCACCACAACTACCGAGGCCGAGGAAGATAAGCAAACAAGCAACAACAGTAAGAAATACACAAAGAAACCAATAACTATAATCCTAACTGAATCCATAATCTCATCAAACCTACCATTATTAGAAATCCTATCTAAAACAGAGGATATAGTGATAGTCATACCTCCAAACTTGACAAAAGAAGACCTTAATCAAGAAATCCCATCACAAATCCAATATAAATTGATTGAATGTGATACAACAACTGGAGTCTGGTCTGTTGTTCAACATTTACACAGTGAGATCATATTCATAGTTGAAGATGATTTGGAAGACCCCATCCCAAAGGATTTGGAGAGATATGTGGGGAATATTGTCTCTTTGGAACAAAACTACAATGTTATCAATGAAACTATTCTGAGTCATGTATTCAGTCCATGATTAACCCTATTTATATCGATGTCAAACACATACACAGCTCTCTCTCTCTTTCTCACATACACACATGGAGGGAAAGGGAATGAGGGAACGAGGTTCACATATGTCTTCTTGAACCAAATACTATCTTTTCAGACGATTGAGATGCCCCATTCATGTATCCGTATTCTATAGAACTCCAATTTGATAGATTTACAGGCTTTTTTGGGACTTTTGGAGGTTGTTGTTTTGTAGCCAATTTAGGTCCAATCACAGGGATATTTGGATGTTTTGTATGCACGTATCTAGATAATGAAACTATGGTTTGTAAAACTATAGTTGGATCTTGTTCTTCGTATAAATCAATAGTTTGGAAAGTTTCATCTTGTGGGATTCCATAATTTTGTTGTATAAATTGTAAAAATAACGATATGTTCTCCATTTGAACAAAGGGCATCTTACTATCTTTCCATTTAACTGTACCTCCTAGTTTATTTGCTAATTTACCTAATAATACACCGGTTTTAATAACTTGGATAAACTCATCGGATGATTCTGGTTCTTCAACAATGGTATATATCCATTGCTTAGCTTGTAAAGCCAACTCTTTATTATATTTACTCTTTCTTAACTCTCTCAAGTCAGAGTCCAAACTGCTCACATCTGCCTTCTGTTCCATTTTACACCTATAACAAACACTATACAAGGCTGAATGGAAGTGTTAAAAGTATCAAAAGTATCAAAAGTATTAAAAGTATTATAGATTTTAGTGATAGTTTATACAAAGATAGATAACGATTACATAATGATTACGTAATAGTGGCAGGGGCTTACGTAATCAACATTCTTTCTGCCATTTACACACGTGTCAATAATTCCAGATCGGGAAAGAAGTAAACAATTTAATGCTTATTATACTAATTTATATGAAACACGCTCCTCTCTTTTTCTTTGTTGTTATCTCTATTGTGTCAAGGTTGATAGACAGGAACAGGAGAGAGAAATATGGAGTTTCTCAAGTCGCTGTGGCCGAATAGCTCCAGTACGGTGATTGCAATTCCACAGCATACAGAGGGAGAATTGGAAGATGAATTGGATTTGAAAGTTAAATCATTAATCTACTTATATAAAAGATTAAGCATAGATACATTACCTAGTTTCATTCAGGATGAAAATGGAGTTTATAATCTCACACCTGTGACAGATACCAATAATGATAAACTTGATGTGATTTATAATAAGATAGCTTTTGAAAGGGAATTATGTGCTAATGAACATAGAATTTTAATAGATTGGTTTAAGAACAGATTTAGATCAATTTGCATATTGAGTGATGATGTTCCATTTGCCACTGAGGAATTGGGGAAGAACTTCAGATTTACAGTACTTAAACCTTCAAGTGATGATGATACGTATATTCAAGTTCTGGTTAACTCTGATATTTATATTGAACATTACATTGAAAAGAGTGTTAAAATTTCCATACTCCGTGATATAATAGCACATCAAAGATCTCTTAAACCTTCTTTCAAGAAAGAGTTCAATAAGAACGATAGGGCAAAGATAATATTAAGCTATTTATGTAAATTAAGTGAACATGTTCAAATTGAAAGAATTTATAAAGCATCAATATTCCAAAAAATCGAAACATTAAAGACTAAACAATTGAATTACATCAAAGAAGAAGCTGAATCACAAGATCAAGAAGATGGAGTGAGATTATTCCCATCAATAAGATCAAGATCTCCATCCCCAATAAGACCACAATCCAAAACACCATTATCCCCAGTGAAACTAAACTCATTACCAGAATTGAAACCACAATCACAATCACAATCACAATCACCAAGACTTAGATCCAGATCACAATCACCTTCTAAATTGAGAAAGAAACAATCCATGACGTTATTGAAACTAGATAAATCGTTAGAAACTCATGGGAATGAAGACACAGAATTATCAATAGATGAGTTGACAACATTACAAAAACAAGCAGAACTCGCAGTGTTAAGCAGAATCGAAAGGGAACGGAGTGTCATTAGAGAATACTAGGTCATGATTCATACATATTCATAACATACTTTTATCACATTATATCATTTATTTATAGGGAACAACGGAATAATCACAACAGTTTTTTAATCATATATATACAAGTAAGTAAGTAATCCCAGGTATTTAAACTCTATGTCTAGCCTTTGGATCGACATGGAATGGAGACCAAACACCTCTTATTGATTCATTCAAACTTTCAACTTTTGCATTTCTCTTTCTTAGTTGTTCACCACTTGATTCTCTCAACAACTCCAATTTATTCTGTACGTTATCAATGTTTAAATTACGTACACAGATGGCTTTTTCACGACCATTGATGTATTCTCCCTTTAGAACAGGATGGCCTGTTTTCTCCACTATTTTGAATTCTATCTTTCTATTGTTTCCAGCATATTGTTCTAATCTTTGTCTTATAAAGTCTCTTAGACCACTGGAACTTCCACCAGCTTTGTCGTATTGGATGACTATTCTTTTACACTATGATTCATTCCAGTTAGTATATTTGTCGTCATTCATCGAGCTAAGCTAAGAAAAAAAAAAAAAAGAACACATACATGTAGCACAAATGCACCAACACCGTTTTGGATCACAGGAAGACGTGGAATAGCTTTGATAGGCATGTTAAAAAGCTGCTGTTCGACAACTGTTTTCTTTCTTTTTGACACTGTTTTATTCGAAGAAATTTTCATGTTCACAAAATATCTACAAAACCCGCGAAAATCTCCTTATTTGGTCAGAATCCTTTTAATACCTCTTCACAATTCCTTTAGTTATATATAACAAATAACAATTGAACTATCTGACACTTGATAGATTGAAAGAGAAAGAGAAAGAGAAAGAGAAAGGTAAAGAGAAAGGTAATGTTTGGGCTTAGAAGGTTCCACACATGTGCGAAAAATGGACAGGCACTCCTTAACAAATTAAATTTAAGTGGTGATATAGCTCCTGTTCCTAATAACATCACACAATTCACATCAAAGGGATTACTCTTCGATAACGGAACGATAGTCAAATCAACATGTTTGTTACTATCCAACCAAATACTCGAACTTCCAAAATCTCACTCCACAAAAGGTCATTTAATCCAATTTAATGTGGATTTCTTAAAGTTAATCAATCCATTACCTGAACTCCTAGTCATTGGAACTGGTGCATCAATGAAACTTCTACATCCTTCGAATCAGGATCTTTTCAAAGAACTTGGGGTAAAGTGTGAAGTTAGCGATACTAAGAGTGCCGTGAAGAATTTTGATCTGTTAGCAAGTGAGAGAAGGGGACAAGTTGGTGCTTTACTTGTTGTTAAATGATCCATGATAACGAAAGACTTATTTATTTATTTATTATATTAAAACTATATTTATTCACTATTTATTTCTTTGACCATATATATATATAACCATGATCTAACCACAAGTTATTAAACATAACATACCATCCATTAGTTGGATGCTTATCTGTAGACCAAACCAGTATCAGTACTTTCATAACGTTTCAAAGCATTACCATCATCATCAACTTGAAGAACCACCAACTTTCTTCCAGCTCGTTCTTGTAAGTATTCCAACGCGGCATTCTCCAAAGGTGCATCCACAACAATCAAACTAACAAAGTTTTGAGGTTGTTCTTTAATAGCATTCAGAGCTTCATGATATAAATCATCATGGATCCAATAAGCTAAATCTTCATAAGAAACAGTATCACCATAATTTCTATATGCTTTCAATTGTAAGATTGTTGGTTTAGGTTTCAAAACATCCAAGTTAACATGACATAATACAGAACATCCATCTTGGGATTCTGTTAATTTTGGACCTTTTTCCACAATGAATCTTTCTCCATATTGTGATTTCAACTTATCCATAACTTTTAAAGCTAAGGTTGTATCTTGTTTCAATTCACTCACGGGGATATGATGTTTTTTACTATACTCATTCAATCTCTTTGTTCTCAAGACAGATGCCATACGAGTGTAGATCTCCTTTTGACATTGTTTCAAAGTATTAGAAGAGATCGTACTAGCTAATTGATGTGGTGATGGATAATGTAAGAATGATTTATTGAGCTTCATTGTCTAGTTCGTTTTTGGTATGTGTGGAAACATGCTACGAAACACACTTCATGATCTAAAGGAAAATACATGTGGTTTATATACACTTCCAGCTCCAAACATATGACTGGTCTAAGTCAGTTATATACTTGTTTCATACTTGTTTCAAATGATTAGGATGTTTATGTTGATGTCCATTGATGTCCATTTTAGGCAACTGACACAAAAATCATATAAACAATAACAAAAGAATTACATAAGCGATGCGATCTACAAAGGCTTTGCAAAGACCAGATTATACTATATTATGTAGCGATTATTCGATTATCTAGTACGGATAATACCAGCAGCGACCAAGACTTGGATTTTTCTAGCAACTTCTGGGTTTTTCATGTGTTCTTGAAGAGCTTTTGGATCTTCTTTTGCTTGACTTAAAATACTATTCATAACAGGATCTTGTAAGATTGAAGCAACTTCTGGATCTTTTGAAACTCTGGCAAATGTTTCTTCTGGAGTTTCATTACCTGCAGGTTGGAATCTTTGTGTGACAGCTTTGGAGTATAATCCATCAATTTCTCTAGAATTAGCACCAGTGGTATCTTTGGATCTTGCTAAATCTAAAGTTTCTAAAGCTTGAGAGTACTCTTTTAGTGCAATTTCAGCATTAGCTTTACGGATATAAGCTCTGATGAAGGTTGGGTCTTTCTTTATAGCTTGTTCACAGTCTTTAACAGCTTCTGGGAAGGACATTAGTTTAGCTAAAGCAGCGGCTCTGTTGGAGTACCCTCTGGCATCTTCTGGTGCTCTTTTAATCATTTCACTGTAAGCTTTAACAGCATTTGGCCAATCAGCTTTTTCAAAAAATGCTTTACCTTCCAATCTTGCTTCTTCAGCCTTTTCAGGATCAACATAAGCTAAAGCTTCTTGTTCTTTCAAAAGTTTTTGAGTGGATCTTAATTTGGTTAAGACATCAGGAGTTCTGTGTTCTGTTAGAGATTTTTCAAAATAGTAAATAGCTTGTTTGTAATTTTGTTGTTTCAAGTATGTAGTACCGATTCTTGCTAATGATTTAGCAATTGTTTGATAACCAGATCTTAGTTCACGGCCTTTTTCAACAGCAAGTTCACAAGTCTTAATTGTAGTTTCGTAATCACCTTTTTCAAATTCAGCAGCAGCTCTGTTGTTCAAGTAAGTGACGTCTTGGTGTAATTCCCAAGCTTTGTTATATTGTTCGATAGCTTCATCAAATTTCTTAGATTTGTAAAGTTTGTTACCTTCAGCTTTAGCTAGATCAGCTTCAGCTTTGTTGTTAGCATCTTCAACATTGACATCACCATCAGCATCAACTTTTTCTTCCTTAACTGGTTCTTCTTTCTTTTCAGTGGTAGAAGCAGCTGGGGTTGGAACAGCTGGAGTTGAAGCAGGTGCTGGAGTAGAGGTTGAAGCTGATGCAGCTGGTTCACTTCTTGAAGCTTCACCTAGCGGATCAGCACTGTCTAAATCAACACCTAACAAAGTAGCCATAATGGTCATTAATCTTGGATCACTTAGTAATTCTTGTGAAGCTTGTTGTGGATTGCTCTTGAAACTCAAAACTTTGTTCACTAGGACTGGGTCTTTCATTAATTCTTTAGTCTTTGGGTTGTTTTGTAGTTTTTGAATCAATAAAGGATCGTTGAATAGTTTACCCAGACCGAAATCAGGAGCATTGTTTCTGTTAGCAATAGCTTTAGAAACACTATCAAGACCATCTTTAGCTGGTTTGTTTTGTGGGTCTAATTCCAAAGCCTTTTCATAGGATTTTAAGGCATCATCTAATTGACCTAGACCGTATTCAGCAGCACCAACACGGGAATAACCTTTAGCCCATGTAGGGTTTAGTTTAACAGTGGTTTTAGCATCTTCTAAAGCCTTATCGAATTGTTTCAATGAAGCATAGGCAGCTGAACGATTAGAATATAAGGCATGGTTTGGTTCAGAGGTTTCGATGGCTTTGGTGAAAAGCTCAATGGCTTTTTCGTAGTCTTTAGCAGCAAAGGCTTGGTTACCTTGAGATTTGTAGTCAGTCATGGTGATATTTGGGCCAATTGGTGTGAGTAAAGCTGTGTGATTTGTAGGCTGTTTAAATATCAAAGCTCGTAGTTTATTTATTCCACTATTTTCTAGAAGATTGATTCGTGTTACCCGGCTGAAAAAGTACACAGAATGAGGTGTCCGGGTGTAAAGAGATCATCGTGGTGTTCGGATGTCATTTATGGCTAAATTTTACTTCACTTTGTTTTGATCTCGAGATATGTAAACAAAGAAGTACCAGCAGACATTTAGGAAGTTATATACTAGGAAAATGGCTTTAGTGGAGTACCTGAACTGGCTGCAGAGCAGCGGTATTGAGATCTCTAACAAAATAACGCTGCATGACTTCAGAGAACAAGGAACTGGGGTAATCGCTACCGAAGATATTCAAAACGATGAGGTATTGTTCTCTATACCAAGACAAGTGCTATTGAACATTGAAACTGGTACTTTGTCAACTATCAATGATAACAGAGAGAAACTGATGACTAAATATTCACATTGGGAAGGTCTTATATTGACAATGTTGTACGAATTTGCATTAAACGAGAATAGTAAATGGTATGGATACTTGAGAACACTACCCTCACAATTTAACTGCTTGATGTATTGGAATGATAACGAATTAGCTCAGTTGAAACCATCCTTAGTCTTGGATAGAGTAGGAAAGGAGAAAGCCCTTGAAATGTATAATAAGCTGATCCCTCATGCTTTGACTGATTTGAACGTTCAGATAGATGTCTCATTAGAACAATTTCATAGAATTGCCAGTATAATCATGGCTTATTCATTTGATGTTGAAAGACCTGATTTCGATGAAGATCAAGAAGATGATGAAGTGGTGGCTTTGGATGGGTATTATAAGTCGATGGTTTGTCTTGCTGATGCTTTAAATGCCGATACTCATCTAAACAATGCAAACTTATTCTACGAAACTGATCGCTTAGTTATGAAGTCTATCAAACCTATCAAGAAAGGCGAACAAGTTTACAACACTTACGGGGAGCATCCAAACAGTGAACTGTTGAGAAGATACGGTTATGTCGAACCACAATCCAAGTTTGACTTTGGTGAGTTTACATTAGATAATATCAAAACTGTCATTCAATCACATTATCATATTGACATTGAAAATATCTTAAATACAATCACATCAGCTGAAGTAGAAGAAATCGAATCAGACCTTGTTTTGGATTCATATGAATGTTTCATTGATGGTGAAACTATTCCAGAAGCTTTAATCCTGATACAAACATTATCAATAATTTTACAAATAGAAACAACAGACTCAAGACTCATCAATAGAACTTTGAAGAAATGTTACCAGTTAATTGAATCTGGTACAATCACCTCTAATGCTTTGACTTTATGGAATTTAGTCATCCAACAAAGATTAGCAGAATATCCATCCCATGCATTCCGTAATACATTCACCTCAGAAATTTGGGATAAGACCAAGATGAGTGAACTAGTATTGAAAAGTGAAGTTAGATCATTACAAAACTGTGCTGGTCTAACAAAACTGAAAACCATCCAAGATGATAAATTGATCAGAAATATAATGAAGAAAAGAAATGGGGAGTCTGAAACAAGGGATGTCAAGAGACAAAAACAGTGAAATCATCTCTTAATTTTAGGTTCTCCTTCTGATTGTGATAGATATCTTAAATATATTTTACTCTTATCTGGTTGTATTTTCTCTATCGATGCTGCTGTTTTGAAAGAATCATCACTTGTACCTATAGCTAAGACGTTATTATGGAAATCTAGATTCGTAACACTTTGATCAAACTTGGTATACTGTCTTAATCTCTTCTTTGCAAGATGATCCCAAAGACAAACATGAGCATCTGAACCACCAGTAAACAACGTTCCATATTTCGAATGGAAACATAATGTATTAACAGGGGAAACCAAGTCAACATCCTGAGCACTCAATCTATGACATTTGAATGCATACTTCCTACTTTGTACTTCTGTAGAAGGATCGAAATATTCAATTGCAACTCTACCTTCGATTGAGCTCTGAGCATATCCCAGCCCATTAGGCATACATTTCAACGATCTCGTTTGATATTTCAGCCCACTTTCACGTATCTGCATTGGTGTATCTGCATTCCTTATGTCGTAAATGTGCACTAATCTATTAGCCATTCCAACGACGATATACTGTTCAGTAGCATCCATGGCAAATATTTTTTGTGGTAAAGACTTCTTCAGCACTGATTTATTAGTTCTCGAATCAACATATTGCATAGTCCCACACCATGATCCAGAAACCAGCAGTTCAGAGTTTGGAACAGTTACAAGATTTTGTATACCCAATGAATGCTTTTCTCCGATTTCAAAAGTTTTACCGTTTTCTAGATCAATCTGTTTGATAACACCATCAACATTGGATAGATATGCATTGTGACCAGTAGAGTTCCACGCGACATCCGTGACAGGAGATCCAGTATCAATTTTTATGAGTGTTGATGACTTTCGCTCAATCTTCTCCAATTCAGTTGAATATAAACTGACAATCCCATCCCACGAACTAGCTAATAGATGATTGTACACTGGTGAAAACTTTAGAGAAGAGATGATATCATCAGGTGAGTCGGGTATTTCCACTATTGTTTGTGAGTTAGTATATTCCATCCAATAATCAACAAGCGCATCACTATAAACTTACCAAAAGAAGCCATCTTGGATCGTGAAACTAGCTATACCAAAAAAATGTGAGAGAGTGTGCCAGTTCAATTTGTTTGTTTACCTTTTGTTTTCTATCAGTTTGAACAGCATTGCTCATAACCACCACCCATAATCTTACCAGCACTAATTCCGAGGGTAAACACAGACCGGTTCATTACGTAATATGTCTCCATACAGATGAGAGGGTGTGTTGCTCTTACCAATTCTATGTTGATTTTATTTGAGTTTATGTGACTTCCAAGGCGGGCACAAAAGCAACTTTACTACATTAAATTGCTATAAAGAGTAGAGTTTAACACATAGCTGGTACCATAATCTGTTCATTTAGCTGTTGTTTACTTAGACTTGTGATTTATTGCAATTTAGATCTTCAATTATAGAGTGGTTTTGATACATTGCTATCCGTCTCATCATGGATGTCTCGAGTTTCTTAAAATGGAGCGAAGGTGATGATAAATCGACATCAAGACTATCATTACAAGAGAATATCAGTCAATTCTTTGATCAGGGAGGTAAAGCTGAAAAGACCGAAAAGATTGAGAAGAATGAAGTTCCTGTGTCAACACCCGCTTCCTCATCTTTATTCACTGATAAATTGGTTGAAAGATTGATATCAATGGCTATCCCAACTACAAATGAGTTAATAAACTCTTCAAAACTAGATAAAAGACTTTCCATGGCAAAGAATAGACCCAGCTTATCTGTACCTATAATGTCCAAGAACTTCATTCAGTTGAATTCAAGATTATCCATCCCATTCGAGTTTATTGACGATGTTATTAGAACTTTCACATGGCAAAACCCAACTCAAACAATAACGATTCTGATTTTCCTGAGCCATACAGTATTGACACCATTACCAATCATAGTCAGTTTCCCATTCTTTTTCATTCTATTAAACATCTTGGTACCCAATTTCACTAATTTACACAAACCTGATTCTGAAGATCCAATCCTTGGTAAGAATAACCCTATTTTGAGTGATGGGTCAAATCTATGCGATGTTGAGTTTGTAAAACCTGCTCCTGAGATCTCCAGAGAGTTTATCATCAATTTGACAGATCTACAAAATCATATGCTGCTGTATGTGAAACTGTGGGATTTCATTGATGGGATTGTTAAGAAATTTGGTTATTTTGTTGATGATGGGATTTCAACATTCTGGTCAATCACTTTGTTAAGTGCAGGTCTATTCTTTCTAGCTTTTGGTGAAACCATTGTGTTGAGGAGTGTCTTTTTGTTGAAAGTACTAGCAATATTAGGAATTTGGGGTTTCAGTTTAACATACCATCCAAACTTCCATGATTATTTCTATAACTTGGTATATTCTGAAGATATGAGATACTACTTCCTGGGGAAAACGAACAAGTTTGAGAATTTCATTCATGATCAAATAATTGAAGAAATTGATGAACCACAAGAACAGAGAGAAGTTGAAATTTTTGAAATCCAACAATTTGATAGTGATTCCAAAGAATGGCACTTGGTGTTTTATTTGAGTGATAACTTCACTAGATACTCGAAGTTAAGAATCAATTATTTTGAACTAACACCACCAATTGGTTCAAGTTCACTATCATTGGTTAAACCACCAAATGAGAATTGGATGTTTGCGGATGATGGATGGAAGATCGATTTACATCCAGAACAATGGGTCAACACACATTTGTTATTTGATTTTGTTCACATCGATCATGAAACCAAATGGGTTTATGATAAGTTAGATTCTGATTCTAATGATGATATCCAATTTAGAAGAAGAAGATGGACAAGAAGTGCTGCTAGAACTGTTGGATCTAATGATGCCAATGATACAATTCGAACTTCATCTTCACACTCAAATCTAACTGGGGTGATACAATACTGAATTTTCACTGATGATTGAATGACTCAGGCTATGAATATATGACATTATGATGATAATCGCATAAAACCCTTTGTAGACATTCACTACTAACTTATATCATATCATATATCTCACAACTTAGATAGATGAAAGTCTAGATACAGAGAAAAAATTCATTAAAGATCTATCATATATTCTTTTCTATCATTAAATTATCAATCATCCCCTCATCTCTTCTGGATTTGGGAATTTAGTACTTTTAGCTCTTGTTGACCTTATCTTGTTCAATTCTTGTGAAGACTTGTTTGTCAAAGCTTGTATTTTTTTAGATCTTGGTGATCTAACAGGACTTTCCTGTGGTGAGATATATGTATCTTTGTAGATGTTGAAAGGTTTTGTAGGTGTGTTGAGCAAGTTTTGTACTCTTTGTTTTTTCGGGCTTGGAGTGTTCAATAAACTGTTAATGCTTGTTCTTTTCTTTGGGGTGGTTTGTGGAGTATTGAGAACATCTCTAATACGACATTTCTTTGGAGTTGAAGGTGGTGTTCTGAAGCTCTTCATATCTCTTTCATATTTATTATACTTCTCAATGAATTCATCACAGTCTGAGATGACTTGATGGTCAATTACACCATCCCATCCATTCAATTCGTCTTTGTTTATCAGAATCACTGTTCCGTTTCTTGAATGTATCTGTTTGGCTAATGATTTCACGAGTGCCTTAACTCCATGGACTTTTAATGAAGTACCAAATATGAGTAATAGATCAGTTTTGCATTTCAAATCTGAGTTCAATCCCATGGTAATGATCTCGGATTGTGGATGGTTTTCACCATAAAGCACTATATTCGGCCTTAGGTTTCCAATAGTTGTACAACTTCTTTTACCCAGCGCTTGTCGTTCCATTTGTGTTTCTAAGCACTTTGGGCATTCGGGTAGTTCCCCATTAGCGAGTTGTTCAAGGAATTGTTTATCCCAATCGACAACTTTTAAACAGGTAGTACAGCTCAATTGGTTTAAATCACCATGTAGTTGAACAACATCCAACTGTTTCCATTTCTGTAAATTGGTCATCTTCTTCTCATGATCAAACTTCATATTGAGACCCAACTGGCTTTCAATCCCATCTATATTTTGTGTATAGCATCTAACCACCTTATTCTCGTTCACCTTTTCACTAATGAACTTATGAGTACCTGTAGGTCTTGCACTAGTAGACTGTTGAAACAAAGAAGCCATGAACTTGGCAAAGACTTCGATGGTTTCTGTAGACTGAAACAACGATATATCAAAGAGGTCTTTACCTTTCACATTATTTTGACCATTAAAGTTGTACAACCCATTGGAAGATCTGAAGTCGGGTATACCAGCATTGACAGAGATACCAGCTCCTGTCAAGATTACCATTTTCTTGCTTTTGAAGATCGTACTGAAAGCTTCGTTCATTATGATATTTTATCTGTTCCTCAATGTTCCCTGCTATCTCAGATATCCTCAGTTTGAGCAGTATTTGCAAAGTAGTTTCAACTGTTTTTTCTTTTTGATTGTGGATAACAGCTTTTTCAAGTAAAACGCGGTAATAAAGAAAACCCCCCAAAAAAGGTAAACAAAGAAAACGCAGAAAATTTATTAAGTGTGTGTTACTACAGTAACACACTTTTTTATTTTACCCAATTAGGAAAGAAAGATGTATGCACTATGTACTTTGAAGGTACTTTGAAGGTACTGCTGAATTACTACGAATGCGTGTACGGCAAAGCAGAGAAGGGTCGTGGTATTCAGAACAGTTTAACTAGGCACCTTGACTATTCACAGCAAGTTCCATTATCAGTCTGGTAGCTAAATGTAGGAAAGGATAAGCACTGAAACTACTAATTTCATCGTCATTTTGTACATCTGCACTGTTAGAGCTTGTACCATCGCTGTTTTCCCATCCATCGAATTTGAAATCAACCAGATAGTTGTTTGGTTCTAGTTGGAATAATTGAATGATCATCTTCATCATATCTGGGATCTTCTTATCTTCAGCAACATTACTATTTGGTGAATATTTCCAACGGACTCTGATTGTCCATAGTTCATCATCTTTAGGTTTTGTCCATTCTGCTCCTAGGTTTCTTAATGCTCTGTAGATCTCACCCATCACATCCAATGGATATGATCTGGATCTGATTCCGAAATGCCATCTTGTTTTGGATTTCTTCGTACTAATTGGATTGATCTTTGAAGCAGATTCTAATCCGTATTGGCTCATGTTTGCTCTATGAATTTGTGGTAGGGATGATGGCAAGATGGCAATAGTGCTTTGAATGGATTGATTTGTTAATGAGTTAGATGCAAGACTTTGATAAGTTAATTCATCTTTTAGTCTCTTTCCAGGTTTAGTTGATTTACCTTCAGTTATTGGAGCAGCAGATGGTGGTGGAGACTGACTCAAAAATGTATCTAATTTATCTTGTTCATTTTGACCTTTTTTCTTCAAGTCATCGATTAAGATCTTATTTTCCTTCAATAGCAAATATCCGTCCATGATTTCATTAGGTGTGTTGTTTTTTAAAGTTTCCAAAATCTCTGTTCTATCATATCCCATTGTTGTTATTAGTTGGTTAACAGCATTCTCATCGATGTTTTCGTTAGCTTTCTTTATTTGAACATCATTAGGTAGCAAGTATTCGGCGATATTGGCATTGAACCATTCATCTTCCATTATTTCATGGATAGTAATTCTGTTTAATGGATTGACAACAAGCATCTTAGTTAATAAATTCTTAGCACCAGCACTTAAGTAATTTGGAATTGTGTAGACACCATTGCTGATTTTTTTGAATAATGCTGGAATAAAGTCATCATCGAATGGTAAACGACCACATAACATAACATATAAAATAACACCACAAGACCAAACATCAACTTCAGGACCAGCATATAGCTTACCACTGATGACTTCTGGAGCTGCATAGTTAGGAGAACCACAACTGGTCTTCAAGAAGTTACCATCACTCATAAAGTTAGACAGACCGAAATCAGCAATCTTGACATTTAGCATTTCATCTAGTAACAAGTTCTCAGGTTTCAAATCTCTATGAACAATCTTATGACGATGACAGTAGTCGACTGCACTTATTATCTGTTGGAAAAATCTTCTAGCTTCATCTTCTGGCATCTTACCTTTTTGAACGATGTAATCGAATAACTCTTTCCCAGCAAACTCGATAACCATGATAATTTCATCCTTGGACTTAATAACATCGTACAATTTTATAATATGTGGATGTCTCAACAACCTTAGGTATGAGATTTCTCTTTCGATACGTCCCTGCATATCTGATTTGGCCAATGTCTTTCTATTAATGATTTTCAAAGCCACCTTCTGGCCAGTTGTCAAGTGATAAGCCAGTTTCACCTTCCCGAAGGAACCCTCTCCAAGGGTTCTGATGATTTGGTACTTCCCAATCTTTCCACCAACAGGATTGGAGTCCGGTTTCTCCTGATTAGACTCACCCATTTCTTTTGAATATTAGTTGCAATTTATGTAGATAACAACAACAGCAGCTATTGTTTTGTTGTGTTGTTAGTTTCATTGACTTTGGATGCTTTTGGAAGAGGAGAAAAGTGACTGTTTCGCGGAAGCCAGAATTCGCGGAGTATTTTCAATTTCAGTTTTGTGTCACGTGCTCGGGGCCTCGGTATTCGCTGAGATCCGGTTTCGTGTTGACCCAAAAGCGCGGGCCAACAAAAAAACGTAAACAAACAAACAATGAAAAGAACAACAAACACCTTCTTTTTATTGGATATCGCTGGTTCAAACGATCCATTTTGTAAGAGAAGCTTCCAGAATGGCTGAACCATCTGAATATTTGCAGCCTGGTATGTCTATGTCCAATTTGTTGCTGATTTAAACAGCACATCCTTCCTACGGGCCACAAACTAACAATAACAAACAATTAGACTTTAAACCCACGACTTACAAAGTCTCACAGTTGAGAAACGTGCTTTTGCAACATGATGTCTCATATCCTAGCAATGCAAAGAAACAAGACTTGATCAACCTCTTCAATGAACATATCAAACCTATCGCTGCTAGAGAACTACAACTCTTGAACAGTGTTGTTGCTAACGATGAGGGTATTGAACATGTAGGAACCAAGAAAATATTTGAATCTGATGATGAAACTAAAGTTGAGGAGGTGAAAGTTGAAAAGAAAAGAAAGTCCAAGAAAGAATCCTCTTCCCCTAGAAAGGTTTCCAAATCTGAGAAGGATGAGATCAAATCACCAAAGAAGAAATCATCTAAATCCAAAGAACCTATCGAAATTGGTGAAGTTCCAGTTTTACAAGTTCCAGAACCCGAAATTAGGGAAAGGTCTCCAAGAAGAAAGGCTTCTAAATCAGAAAAGGTGAAAGAGGAAGAAGACGATGAAGACGAAGATAGAAGTACAAAGAGGGAAAGATCACCAAGAAGAAAGTCTACCAGATCAGAGAAAGATGAAGAGAAAAGCTCAAAGAGAGAAAGATCACCAAAGAGAAAATCAAGTGAAAAGGTTGAAAAGGTTGAAAAGTCTGAGAAGTCTGAGAAGTCTGAAAAGTCTAAGAAATCTGGAAAGAAAGATAAGACCGAAAAGGCTGAAAAGGCTGAAAAATCTTCTAAGAAGTCAAAGTCTAAATCCAAGTCAAAAGAAGCATCTGTTGAACCTTCTGATGCAGTGGCTGATGCCGAGGCTAGTGATGATGATGACGATGGTGAAATCGAAATAATCAGTGAAAAAGAGATGAGATCTCCTTTCAAAGTTGACAAACTTGAATCAAAATTCGAAACCTCTTTCTCTAATGATAACATTTTCCAATCATCTCCTGATCTTGCAACTTCCAAAATCATCCCAAGAAAACGTATCGCAGATGATGATGAGAGATCACCAAGAAAAACCACAAAAACTAAGAGAAAAACTGCCTTCTCATCTTCCCCTGAACCAGCTCCAAGAGCAAAGTCACCTTCAAAGAAAGTTCTGGAGATCTCCAAATTTGAAGATGAGGATGATAAACCATCAAGCATTTTGAAGAAAGAACTCGATCACGATATCTTTGAGTCTAACAGCCTAAATGGAAAATTGATCTTTGATGATGTGACCGAAAAGGCTACTGAAAACCAACCAAAGAAGAAGAAATCGTCTAAAAAGCCAATTGTCCCGATTGTTCCATCTTCACCATCTCCAGTTCCAGTTTCAGCTCCAGCTCCTAAAGCTGAACCTGTACAGGAAACATCACAAACACCAATCAAATCACCTCTTCAAATTAGCAGCAACTCTGCTGAAAAATACGATACCCCAACTGCTGGAGATGTGAGTAGATTCAGTGATTATTCTTCCCCAGCCCCAGCCACTGTGAAAAGATCATCCTTAATCCCAGATTTTTCAAAATTCAAAGTCAGTTCTGGATTTGCTAAGAAATTGGGTCTCTTTGAAGATAAGGCTCCAGAAGTTGAACAACCTGTAAAAGATGAGGATCCTGAACTTTTGGAAGATGAACAAGAAGAAACCGAAGATCATAAGGAAGAAGACCACGATGATGATAATGACGATGACGATGAAATCGAATCTAGCCATGATACATCAACTTTAGCCACTCTTCAAAGAGATTTTGAGGAAGCCAACGAAGCTTTGTTGGAAGAAGCCGAGAACGCTGTGAAACAAGTCAATGAAATCTTTGGCGATGACGATGACGAAGCTGAAGCTGATGCTGATGCTGATGCTGATGCTGATGCTGATGCTGATGCTGATGCTGATGCTGATGCTGATGCTGATGCTGATGCTGATGCTGATGCTGATGCTGATCTTGAAGAAGAACAAGAAGAAGAAAAACCTGTGGCTCAACCTAGGGAACCTTTCAACTTCACTCCAATCTTCACATTTATCAAACAATTCTCTGTGTTTTCATTATTTGTGTTTGTCACTTTCGCCGCATTATGGTATCGTGAACAACGTGTTTTAATAGGTTACTGTGGTTCTGAAATTGATCAACCAACATTCCCACATACAGACAATGAATATTTGATCAAAATTGATGAGTTCTTACAAACCGTTAAACCAAACTGTCTTGAATGTCCTGAACATGCGATCTGTTTACCAAGTCTAGAGATCAAGTGTAAACAAGATTACATTGTTTACAAACCTTGGTATAAACTACATGGTGTTTTACCATTTTCTGACTATTGTGTTGAAGATCAAGAAAAGGAAAACATCATTCATGAAGTCGTTGCAAAGAGTTTGGATTTATTAAGAACCAGAAATGCTAATGTCAAATGTGGTGATGGTGATGACTTAGAAGTTGGTATCAGTGATGAAGAACTTCATGAATTTTTCTTTAACTCTAAAAGTGTGAGTAGCTCATTAATTTTCATTGATTGAGATAATCTTACTAACAAAAATACCCCTAGCCATCAATAAGCGATGAAGATTTTGAACAACTTTGGGAAAGAGTCTTGAAGGACCTTGAAAATGAACCAGAGATTAGTGTAAGGCAAGTTTTAAAGCTTTTTTATTGAGAAATGTTGTTACTAACAATTAACCAAAATAGCTACGATACGAAATCAGTGACGATCCAAGATCTTCCATTGACGACCTATCCACCGATGAAACTGAAGAGGAGACAGATATTCCACAACAAAAGGTCATTTTCAGATCGAATTCGTCAGCTAAATTGAGTATTTCATGTAAATTTAAAAAAGAGATTTATGAAAGATTTCAACAAAATAAACTATACATTGTTGGAACCTTGGCTATTTCAATTTTATTCATTTATGCACGTTTCACACTCATATCTTATCAACAAAGACAATCCAAGATCAAAGAAATCAGTGACATTATTATTACCAGACTCCAAAAACAAACAAGTAACTCTATCAACGATACAACAGGATTAACAAATCGTTACTTATCATCAATTCAACTTCGTGATGAATTGTTAAGCAATGTAAAGAATTTGAACCAGAAATATGATTTATGGGATTCAATCATTTCACATCTTGATAGAAATGCCAACATTAGATCATCTACTAAAGAGATTCATGGTGAAATTGTTAGAGTTCTTGAATGGATTGGAGATGTTAATTAAGACGCACGAAATATCAATCTGTTAAAACAAACTTTGTATAATTATAATAATATTAATACCCATTTAAACTTAGATAAATTGTACTTATATAGCTGTATTAACTTGAATCCCAAATCCCCCAATATGCAAGATAAAAGTTGATCACTCATGATTGAATCCTCAATATAGAGAACCGCTCTTAATTGGCGTTCCATAGTACGCTAAACATCCATTACACCTAGCTCTACTGAGCTTTCTCTGTGCCTAGAATGATTTCACGATCTATGTACTTGCACTTACGGTTGACTAGAAATATACAGCTGATCAGCTGGGTTTAATTGTTTACTGCAATTACGTTTCTGTTTCAAGTTAATTACTTCGTTCATCAACACTACGATTAACTCACTTAAGAAAGTAAATTCATAAACATTAAAGTGCAAAATAATTGTCTTTATTCATAAGGTGTTTGTTAACTTTTTAGATCAAAAATGAAACAGAAAAAAAGAACTGAACCCCCAAAAATATGTACTATGTTATAGATATATAAATATCAAAACGCCGTTGATAACCAAACTAATAGATAAAAAAAAAGTGAAACCAAAAGAAACAACAATAAAACAATAACAAAAGCCCCCAAACCCAATATATAAATGTAAAAATACATATCACCATTGATTTATAGAATCATCTGGTAAAACCTTTTCATCAAACAAATCGTCAACTGAAATTTCAGAGTGGCTGTTTCCAATACTGCCACTACTGATATTCACTAGATTTGTTGAAGTGTTCAAGAATTTCTCAGAATCAATATCTTTTGAAGTATTACCTGGAGTGGTTTTCCCGATTCTTGATTGAGGTTGTGATACGCTTCTCTTGAGAGTAGATTTCTTTGATGAGTTTTTGGTAGCAGATGTAGATGTATTTACTGAAGTTGATGATCTTGCAAGTTTTTTCTTCTTGGCTTTTGGTTTGGCAGAATTTGCAAATGTATTAACATCTGAAATGATGATTTGAAATTTGGTGTTGTTAGGATGATTAACTCTTCTCGTTTGTTGTTGGGTAGGTACTAGAGTATGTGATACTTTTTGTGCAGAGTCATCTTGTTTCTTGAAGAATCCCATTTTCGGTATATCAGGTAAGTTTTGTCTTTGATGTTGTGCTTGATCATTCTGTAGATGTTGCTGTATGTTAGCATCTTGATGTAACTTCTGATATTGAGTTTTCTTAGATGCAGGAGTAGGAGAAGGAGGTAACACTTTCTGATTATCCTGTACAGAGTTTTCATCGTTTTTGATAGCACTTGAGTTCATCTTAATGGTTGTTGGGGATGAATTCAGCGTTGAGTCTTGTTTCTTATCATCAGGTGTTCTGAAAAGAGGACTGTTTTGATAAATTTGGTTCTTCAATGGAGTAAAGTTTTTGGAAGCACTACTTCCAGTCTCCATTGTTTTCAAAAAGTTCGGAGTACTAAAGTTGATATTGAGACTCTTCAAAGGTGTTCTTCCAAACTGAGGAGTTCTATTCATCACCGGAGACTCGTTGATTATCTCACGATAGAATCTCTCTGGTGAATTGAAAAATAAATCATTGTTAAATTCTGGGTTCAATGGGACTCCAATCAATGGAATAGGCTGCGATGGTTGTTGTTGTTGTTGATATCCAAAGTTATTGATAATGTGGTTGGACATTGGGGTATTCTGGAAGACACCGTCCTGGATATTACCGAGACTATTAACCCATGTCTCGTAGTCCAGCGACTGGTTTGAGCTGGCGCCTTGGTCCTGGTTGTTTTGATTATTCATCTATATGGATTTAAGAAGCTGAAACAAGCCTAGTAACAGAGCAATATTGGGAAGCGGCCTAACAGCAAAAATAGAGCGAGTGAGAGGATAAATAAGTGAAAGTATATGTATATCTGGGTGTCCCTTGTGAGGATGGTAGAGCGTAACTGACTTTCAAATGGCCGGAAACACGAGTTGTTGTCTTCTGAAAAGACTGTGAAACTGTGTTTGTTTTGATTTTGTTTGTTTTGATTTTGGCATGAAATTTCCCGGAACTCAACCCTGTTTATATTTGTATCACGTGACTAAAAGCGCGTGTTGTTGCGAGTTCCGGTCATTGTTTGTTTACTTTTTGGCGTTTTGTGGTTAGAAAACGTAAACAAAAGAAGTTGCAGAAAGAAGACGAACTCCAGCTGGTCAGAATCATCGAGGAGCTGCTCAGGAAAGGAAGCTGGTCACTTTGAATACTTTGAGAATGTCAGTAACGGTGCAGGACTCACCCACAAAGGAAATAAGACAGAAACTGGAAGGTCTACGGCTAAATGAAGAGAAAACCAACACTAACTCCATCAGAAACAACCTACGTATCCCAAAGTTGGTGCTAAATCAAGACTTTGACAATGAGAATGATAATGAGCATGAGCATGAGCATGAAATTGGAAACGAGAATTCGGATATTCATCAGTGGAATGAGCAGGATACAGTGATACATAATAAGGATGACCCAAACACAACACTTCCTGATTGGATGAAGGTTAAGCTAGAGATGAATCAGGATCGTAAAACCTCAACAGGTAGCACGAAGGTTGCCAGTGCTCTATATATCAAGCCTGAGCTATTATCTCCGGGTGGTGCTGATGATGAAGCTGCAAATACTACTTGGGACCAATTGAAGAAAGACTATAATATCAACGATGAAGAGCTATATGTCGATAGAAGTGAAACAGATGTTAGTAGCTCGCAACTAAACCAATCTGTCTTTAGCTTCCAGGACATGCCAGGTCTCAGAATACCAACATACCCAACTGATATACATACTATGAAGGCCACTTCATTCAAGCTGGACTTTGTTGATTCCCCGATGGCCCCTCCAAAACTGGTGAAATCTGTCCAAAGTAGAGTGCAACAACCTCTGAATTTCCACACACAAGAGAATCTACATCAACAAGTACATGATCAAGAATTGGATCAAGATGAAAAATACGAGCAACAGGAACAACATCTAACCGAAAGTAATAAGGTTCCACTCAAATTAATAACACCAACCGATATTTCCATGGTCTATGATAGTATTCAAGGGAAATGGGTAAATCATAAAGATTCCAACAGTACCTCTAATGTTGAGGTGACTTCCGTGACAGATCTAGAGATCAGTTTTTCTCAATCTAAGAAGGCTCTTGTTTCTGCGTTGACTGATGTTCTTCAACCAAATTCTGACTGGGACAGTGTTTATGAAGCTGATTTATCAAACAAGAGACTAATAACAATGGCTGGAATTGAAGACTTCACTCCAAACTTGAGAAAGATCAATCTTATGTCTAATCAATTGACAAGCTTTGAAGGTTTACCCACCAGTCTAGAAGACATCAACTTATCCAAGAATTCTATTTGTGATCATTTAAATAATTTCCAAAGGTTTCAAACTCTACTCAAACTTGATTTAAGCCATAACAAGATTAGTGATATGAAGATGTTTGCACACTTGCCAAATTTAAGAGAACTGAACCTTTCAAATAACAAGATTAAAGAGATTGTTGACTTACCAACTATAATGAAATTGAACCTTTCCAACAACAGAATCACTGGTGATTTGGATTTCGAAGACTATGAATTCCGTTGGTTATGGGAACTTGATTTAAGTGGAAATTCCATTAATAGTGTCAAGAACTTGAGGAATAAGAAATTATTAAGCTTAACATTGAGAAACAATAAGCTAGTTGAGTTTGAAGTGAACCAACCACTGGCACTAAAAAAGCTTGATTTGAGCTTCAACGAAAAACTTGAGAGAGTCAACATCAAGGACAATTTAGCACAGTTAACCATTTTATCAATCGATGGAACAACAGATATGTCTGGTAATTTCCAAAGCTTGATAACTCTCAAAGTGAGAAAAGACTTTGGACAAAAGCTTTTGAAAAACAAGGACTTTAACGTGAATCCACATTTGACAACTTTGACTTACACTCATTCACAATTAACCCATTCAAATTATGATCTAATAACTCAAAAATTCCCATTACTGAAAGACATTGACATTTCCTCCAACATGATCTCTGGAACATTCATAGATTTATTGAACTTCTTAAAAAGCTTCAAGGCTTTGAACTCTATTAAACTAGACTCTAATCCATTACTGGACCATTTGAAAACTGAACAAGATCGATTACAGTTCAAAGTGATGCTACATAAGGTCATAAATAATGAATAAACGTCCAACATCCTGATTAACTGTGCATTACTTCTTTGTATTTATCCATTTTCTCATCTCTTGATAACAGAACAATTGGCTCAGGATATTCATCAACATCTTCACCAGTGTGAACAGTTTTAGAATCACAATCTTTCAATTCAGGACACCATTCTTTGATAAAGTCACCATCAGGATCATGAATAGTACCTTGTCTTTCAGCATTAAAAGTTCTAAACCAAGGTTGACAATCAATACCGGTGGAACTACTCCAAGTCCATCCTCCATGATTTGAACTATACTCACAATCAACTAGTCTTTCACTAAACCAATTCATACCCCATCTCCAATCAATCAAAAGGTCCTTAGTCAAGAAACTTGCACATAACATACGACATCTATTATTCATATATCCAGTGTGTAACAGCTGTCTCATGGATGCATCTATTATAGGATATCCTGTGTTTCCCAAACACCATTTTTCGAAATCCCGTTTATTGTTCAAGAGATCTAAATCTAATGTATTAAAATTATGAGGTAAATCAAAACCTAACCATGGATTAGCCACAAGTACATGTTTGTAGAAATCTCTCCATGCGACTTCCTTGATATAATCTTGGATACTTGATTTTGCAGACCCCACTTTCTTAATCTTATGATGTTTCTGGACTGCATGTACAACTTGTCTGGTTGATATGGCCCCAATGTTGATATATGCAGATAACCTTGATGTTGCTATGGTGGTTGGTGAAGATTTTTTGGATTCGTACTCTATGATCTTTTTTGATTTGATAAACTTGTTCAATTGGTCAATTATGAAGGAATCAGTGACTGGGTAATCATTCTTGAATGTCTCGATATCTTTAGAAGTTGTACCAAATGTTGATAATGAAGATAATTGAAACGATTGATCAAGTTTATACTCATCATTTTCAACCCATGAGAAATCCCAATCTTTGAACCCTTCATCGACTTCACTCAATGTTATAGGGTGTGCATCAACGTGTTCTACCCATTTCTTATACCATGGTGTGAACTTCTTGAACTCTGTACCTTTACCAGTTTGTAATGTTAATGGTTTCACGATACATTCATCATGAAACAGGTATAAGTCCAACTCAGTCTTTTGTAACAATGATAAGTCTCTTTTGATTTCATCATAATCATAAATCAAATTAAAATACACCGAGTTTGACTTAAATCTTTTCTTGATCAGATTAGAGAACCAAATATGAAACTCTTCAGAGTTATTAACATCATCAAAGAAAACGATCGAAAGTGGGATATTCAATTTCTTCAAATCATCACTCAACTGACTCAATCTTCTTGACGTCAGATCGATTTTCCAAGGACTTTCAAAATGGTCTCTCCAAAACTTTGTGGAAATAACGTATAAACCAATCACTTTAGCACCAACTTGTAATGCATCTTTGACAGAGTTTGATAGAGCAATATTATCAGTTATCCTCAAGTCTTTTCTAAACCAGTGAATGACATGTTTTTCATTCGCATCTAAAGACTTGGATTTATGATCATAAGCATTTAATAAATCTTGTAATGGTAAGTTGATATCATTATTTCTATACTTGATAGCAGTTTTCAAAGAGGTGTTTTCTTCAGGATAGAAAGGATTCTTATAATACTTGGAAAAGTCTAATTTAACTCTCTTTTTTGACATGACTTAGGGTTTGGTCTACTCCTCTACAGATAGACCATTCTACCAAATCGAATAAATCTACGTTTTAACTGCTCCAAAAATTTATTCTCTATAACTAAGCGTTAGTTGCTATTGCTGAATAGACGTAGTTGCTATATTTGCTGAGCAAAGTATATGTATTTATGCACTGATATGTATGTGTCACTACTAGACAGAACCATTTGTGGCCTGAAAACTCTACATATAGGTTAAAGCCCTTTCAACAGCGATAAAAGAGAAGTCGACAGATCAAGAAGTGTAAAGATTCATTTTGAGATCATGTTAGAATCACATTGATGATATTGACGTTACCAGTGATTCTCGTGAGACTACCTTGAGGTTACTACGGTACTCAAATTTACACTTTGTGAGGTGGATAGCTACCAGTTTGTACTATATGAGAACATCACTGACCAATACCGAAGAACTCTCCAATCGCTGTGACATTTACCTATCAGATCTTCAGCAAAGCTCTGCTCTGTATAGTGTATACAACTCTTTTGATTACATAACCATCAGCTCATCGACCAGGGCACGTAACCTGATCTCTTCAACAAACAAAGCGCTAAACAGAAATATCCTTCGAGCCATGGTGCATTCATGGCTCGCTCAGTAGTTCATTTCGTAGATCACCCGAGAGCATCAGTGACAGTGTAGAACAATCCGGGACTGCCAAGTGACTGGACTGCTGTCTACCACACTTTTCAGCTTTTCAGAGCCCTTTTCAAAGGCCATCTTTCCAATTCCCGTCATTTGATGCCTGAACTCAAAGCCCGCATAAAGACATCAAGTCACGTGCAACTGTCCTGGCCAATCAGCGTGCAGGGTTTGGTAATTCCACTCCACAGAACAGCCACAGTCACGTGCAAAAGTGTCAATAAGCAGCTTTCACTAGCCACTTTCGCTAACCGCTGTGAAGTTTGGAGCTGTTGATAGATTTAAATTTATACAAATGGAACAGCTTCTTCATTCACTTCTTTGTCCACTTCTTTTCACCATAAACTATCCATAAAGCACTGCACCAAAATGGTCCACTCCGAACAGCTGGTCTTTGCTACCGTCGAGCGCAAGTCCCAACAGACTGCCGCTGCCGCTGCTCACACGCTGCTCAACTCTGCTGACCCATTCTCTCAAATCAGCGAGCTCGCTAGAGATGACCTAACAAACGTTGTTTACACAGATGACAAAACACTAGTCAACGCCCTTCCGCTACTGACGCAGCTACCTAAATCCACTCTAATCAACGTCCAGATCTCAGATTTCCAATCAGTCGTCGCTTTGAAAGACTCTGCATTCACCAGTCTGGTCTCCACTTCTAAAGAGTCATTGTCTCAAAATGCCATCTTATCACAACTATTGGCCAACAACAGCCATCCAGTCTTGCATTTCTACCAATCTTTATTATCTATCGAATCTGTTGCTGAAAACAAGGTTGTTAACTCTGAAATCTCTGAAGAATCTGAAGACTTCTTACAAGATGCTATCGAACTATTGAACTCCAACGGTGTTAAGTACTCTCCATTTGAATACTCCAAAGGTTCCAGATCTGCTACTACCGCCATTGTCCACCTTGGTGAATACACTGCTCCATTAGTCAAAGCTTCTTCTTTGCCAGTCATCACTTTAAACACTTTGAACCCATTACCATTAGAGCAAATCTTGAAATCATTACCTTCTTCAATCACAAACATTGCCATTTTGGAACAATCACAAATCAAATTAGCTACTAGATTCTCTAACTTACTTCTAGAATTCTTCCAAACTCCAAACTTATTAGTTGACTTCCAAATTGAAAAGATCACTTCTAGTACCATTGGTAACAACTTTTCTGGTGATTTCAAACAAATCTTGAAAGTTCTTGAATCAAACATCAACGATGCCAATCCATTACAAAACCTATTTTTCGGTAATGAAGAACAACAAGTTGCATACTCTAATGAAAAACTTCAAGAAATCTCCAAGGTTCAAAGACTTGAAGAAGGTTATACCACCGTTCTTGATCAATTATTCGGTGAAAACTTGAAAGTTTACAATCAGTTTAACTCGTCATCTGTTAATGCTTCAACTCCAGAATTCGGTCTTGGTTCTTACTTATACCATGTTGAACAACAACAAGCTTTGATCTCTAAAGTTCATCAATCATTATCTGCTGAGTTCAACACTCCAAGATCTTCTGAATTGGTTGAATTATTATCAAACTGGTTGATCCAAATTCGTGAATCTTCATCTCACCAAACCAATAAATTAGCCACTCAAATCATTGAAATCTTGAAAACTGATTCTTCTGAAGTTGGTAATTCATTACTTGAATCTAAAGATCAATTTTTCATCAACTCTGCTTGGTTAATTGGTTCTGATTCTTGGTCATACGATTTAGGTGCTTCTGGTATCCACCAAGTCTTACAAGCCGGTCAAGATATCAATCTTTTGATCATTGACAATGAATCATATGATTCTAAAATCACTCCAAAAGATCAACATGCTTTACGTAAGAAAGATATTGGTCTTTATGCCATGAACTATGGTAATGCATATGTTGGTTCTGTTGCTGTTTACTCTTCATACACTCAAGTATTGACTACTTTGATTGAAGCTTCTAACTTCCAAGGTCCATCTGTTATCTTGGCCTACTTACCAATCAAAACTGAAAACGATTCAGTCTTAGATATCTTGACTCAAACTAAACAAGCTGTTTCAAGTGGTTACATTCCATTATACAGATATAATCCAACCTTGGATGAATCTAACCAATTTAAATTAGATTCCACTGTTATCAAGGAAAACTTGAAGAACTTTTTGGATAGAGAAAACAAATTAACCTTATTATCTTCCAAAAACCCTCAATTTGCCAGAACTTTAGAACATTCTCAAACTTCAATCATCCAACAAAAACAAGATAAACGTGCTAAAGAAGCTTACTCTCAACTTCTAGAAGGTTTAAGTGGTCCTCCATTATCTATTTACTTTGCATCTGATGGTGGTTCCGCTGAAAACGTTGCTAAGAAATTAGGTAAGAGAGCTAAACAAAGAGGTTTAAAAGCTACTGTTTTATCAATGGATGATATCATCATTGAAGATTTACCAACTGAAGAAAACATCGTTTTCATTACTTCAACTTCAGGTCAAGGTGAATTCCCACAAAATGGTAAAAACTTCTGGGATGCTATCAAAAACTCTGGTGATTTAGATTTAGAATTTTCTAAAATCTCATGTTTCGGTTTAGGTGATTCTTTATACTGGCCAAGAGAACAAGATAAACATTACTACAACAAACCTGCTAAAGATTTACATTCAAGATTATTATTCTTAAATGCTAAAGAATTGGTTCCATTAGGTTTAGGTGATGACCAAGATGCTGATGGTTTCCAAACCGGTTACAATGCCTGGGAACCATTATTATGGAAAGCTCTTGGTGTTGATGATATCAAAACTGCTGATGAACCACCTCCAATCACCAATGAAGATATCAAGATTGCTTCTGATTTCTTAAGAGGTGGTATTGCTGAAGGTTTGAAAGATGAATCCACTGGTGCTATTTCTGCTTCTGATCAACAATTGACTAAATTCCACGGTATTTACATGCAAGATGATAGAGATCTAAGAGATGCTAGAAAAGCAGCCGGTTTAGAACCATTCTACATTTTCATGGCCAGAGTTAGACTTCCAGGTGGTATTACCTCTCCAGATCAATGGTTATGCTTAGATAAATTAGCCGATGAAAGAGGTAATGGTACTATCAAATTGACTACCAGAGCTACTTATCAATTACACGGTATTGTTAAACATAACTTGAAACCATCAATCAGAGCCATGAACGCTTCTTTAATGGATACATTAGGTGCTTGTGGTGATGTTAACAGAAATGTCATGATTAGTGCATTACCTGGTAATGCTAAAATCCATGGTGAAGTTGCTAAATATGCTACCAAGATTTCTGAACATTTATTACCACAAACTACAGCTTATCATGAAATTTGGTTGAAAGGTTCTGATCCAGAAGATGATGATGAAGACTGGCCAAGTAAATTCGAAAGTAGAAAAGAAGGTCCAAAGAAGGTCAAGACTTTAGTTGCTGGTAATGCATTAGCTGATGTTGAACCATTCTACGGTGCTACTTATCTACCAAGAAAATACAAAATCAACATTACAGTTCCACCATATAACGATGTTGATGTTTGGTCATCAGATGTTGGTTTAATTGCCATTGTTGAAGACAACAAAGTTGTTGGTTTCAACGTCTTAGTCGGTGGTGGTATGGGTTCTACTCATAACAACAAAAAGACTTATCCAAGAACTGGTTCTATGTTTGGTTTCGTTGAAGCTAAATCTGTTCATACTGTTTGTGAAAAGATCATGATTGTTCAAAGAGATCATGGTAACAGAAAGGATCGTAAGAATGCCAGATTAAAATACACTGTTGATAACTTGGGTGTTGATCTTTACAAACAATATGTTGAAGAATTATGGGGTGAAAAATTCCAACCTGCTAGATCATTTGAAATCAAAGATAACACTGATCATTTCGGTTGGGTTACTGATGAATTAAACCAACATCATTTCACATGTTTCATTGAGAATGGTCGTGTTGAAGATACTCCAGAATTACCACAAAAACAAGGTTTGAAGAAGATTGCACAATTTTTCAAAGAAACTAACTCCAAGGGTACATTCCGTTTAACTGGTAATCAACATGTTTTGATTTCAACAGTTTCAGATGAAGAATTACCAACAGTTAAACAAATCTTGAGAGATTATAAATTAGATAACACTGATTTCAGTGGATTAAGATTATCATCTGCAGCATGTGTTGCTTTCCCAACATGTGGTTTAGCAATGGCTGAATCTGAACGTTACTTACCAGTTTTGATCACTAAATTAGAAGAAGCTTTAGAAGAATATGGTCTAAGACATGATTCTATTGTGATGAGAATGACTGGTTGTCCAAATGGTTGTGCTAGACCATGGTTAGCAGAAGTTGCCTTGGTTGGTAAAGCATATGGTACTTATAACTTGATGCTTGGTGGTGGTTTCCACGGTCAAAGATTGAACAAGATTTTCAAACAAAGTATTAAAGAAGATGAAGTTTTAAGTATTTTGAAACCATTATTCAAGAGATGGGCTCTTGAAAGACACGAAGGTGAACACTTTGGTGATTTCTGTATTAGAATTGGAGTCATCAAACCAACTCTAGAAGGAAAATACTTCCATGATGATATTCCAGAACAGAATTAGAATCGGAATCACGGGTGCATTTCATAACTTGAAGAACATATTTATGTATTTTTATTAATAAAAGGTATTTATAGGCTCATTTTGTAATATATCTACAATATATCGAACCTCAAACCACTTATCAACCAGCTCTAATAGCCTATATCCTCGGCTATGAACCCACTCCACTCCAAACACACTACACACTTCTACACACGTTGGTCAATAAACCTTGATCATTTCATGATAATTTAAGCACCGAGACATGGGACAAACAATCAAATGATCATGACTTTCACTCCGAAAAGTACGTTGAATAATCCTGGGGAGATCTACAAATACATACATAAAAAGATCGACTGAAACTCGAAACGTGTATGAACGAACATGATGCACCTGCTAAAAAACTTTTCCCAATGCACAGAATTGTTGGGTCGTGCTCACTGCTAACTGCTCACTGCTCATGTCTTTGGTGCTTTAGCTCCGTTAAACTGAACAATTTACATTCGTTGCATTAAGAAAGATGTATATATAACTGGTGGTCTGGTCTAAAGATTACATTACATTACAGAGAAAAAATGAGTTGACAGTCCCCCCACCAGGCACAATCATCGATGCTCTTCTTACCATTCCTCATAACTGCCACTTCAGCTGGTTCTTTCAATGTACTCACATTCAACGTTGCAGGGCTTCCAGAGATCCTTCAATCCAACGGGGTCGATCTGGACAAGACCACCTCGACAAGGTTGATTGGAGAGTTGTTCAGTGAGCATCAACAAGAGTTCGATGTTATCCATGTCCAAGAGGATTTCAACTATCATGCTACTCTGTATGAATACGATACACATCCTTTCCGTACTCCAACTTCTGGTGGTGCTGCTATTGGTTCTGGATTAAACACATTGTCTAATTACGATTGGGTTAATTTCGAAAGAGTTAAATGGGATACTTGTTCAGATGCATCTTCTAATGACTGTTTGACTCCAAAAGGGTTCACTTCTATGAAACTCATGTTGGAAGATGGGATATATGTCAACTTCATCAATTTACATACTGATGCTGGTACTGAAGATGATGATGAAAGAGCTAGAACTAGTAATATCCAACAAGTCGTGGACTTCATTGGTTCAAATGCTATTGGTGAGGCAGTTGTGGTGTTTGGAGATACTAATTCAAGGTATACAAGATCTCTTGATAACATTGACGTTTTCACTACGGCTTCAGGATTATCTGATCCTTGGGTGGATCTGGCTAAAGGTGGTGTTCCTCCTCCAAAAGGTGCTGATGCTTTACTATGTGATAATCCTTCCCTTGTTAATACCTGTGAAACCGTTGATAAGGTATTTTATAGAGGTTCCAAATTTGTTGATTTGAAAGCTTCTGCTTTTGATTATGTTAGTGATTTGTTCTTGTATCAAGGTGATGTTTTATCTGATCATAATCCTGTATTAGTGAACTTCACTTATACACCTTCTTCAAACTTTAAGGCTTCAAAGTTGAGTGGTTCTAACAACGGTAACTTCTTCAATGATATTGAATCCATCACTTCAAGTTCCAAACCTACAAAGTTATCTTTCAGAGGTAATGAACGATTGGATAATGTTGGGCTCACTTTGAATACCGGTACAGTATTTTCACATGGTGGTACAGGTGGTAACTTGGTTGAGCTTTCATTAGGTGCTGATGAATACTGGACCTCTGCAACCTTATGTACTGGAACAAAGTCGAACACTTTGAGAAACTTTTATATTAAGGCTACTACCAGTGCAGGTAATACTTTAGAAGCTGGAACTTTGACTGGAACTTGTGAGGAGTTCAAGGCACCTCAAGGATATCACATTACAGGATTCTTTGGATATTCAGATACTGAAGTTGACCAATTAGGATTTATTTATTCCAAACAATAAACGTATTGGATTACGTCGTCTTTATAAAATTTGAATGAACTATACAATGTTATCAAACTAGCTTTCCTCCATATTTGTAGAGAACAAACCAATGCCATGATGGTACCACAAACACAAAAGAAACTTGAAGAATGATTTAATATATTGAAGTTAGAATTTCGCTGCTGTCAACATAAAAACAAAGCTTATAACATCACATACTACAATATGAAAAGTAAGCTTTTAGAGAGTATAAAGATTTGTAAAATATATCATAAATGAAACTATCTATGAAACAACGTGTAAAGAAGTGAACAAAAGTAAGACATAGTGATGATGATGATGAAAACTAGTTATCATCAAAAGTAACCTCCCAATCCCAGAAGAAGCTCAAATGTTGTGGATAAGAGGAATTAACATCACAAGCTTCGATATAAGTAGAACCATTCAATCTTTCTTCGATATTTTCCAGATATTGATCAATTGGACAACTGAATCCCGGACCTGATTGACAACTTGGGATAGGAATAACCGCATCATTAACAATGACTCTTGCGTAGGCATTAGTTTCATTAGTCAAGATATCGAAACATTCTAATCTTTCAGTAACGACTCTACCACCCATTGGAGCGATTTCTGAAGCTCTGAATACAGAATCGTGTTCGACTTGATCAACGGATAAGTCGAATTCAGGAACGAATAAACCCAAAGCGGTGGTATAAGTGAATAAATCAGAGTCATGTGTGAATGAGAAAGTCAAATTATATGGGTATTCATCACCTTGGGATAATAAAGTATAAGTAGCATTAGCAAGAACAGAACCTAAAGGAATTGATAAGTTATGACCAGGACCATTATTATAGTAGAATAATAATGATTTAGTGTATGAGAAAGTAGCCAATTCTTCAGTTGTGAAGATATCACAAACTGGAGAAGAACCAACAACGTTTAATTCAAACCCACAATAACCTAATAAATCAAAGATATCATCAGCATCCAAGTCATAACCTGGAGAAAGTTTGTTCAATCTTGCAGCAGCGTACTCCAAATAATCAGTTGGGAATGAATCAACCAAATCTTGGTTTGCTGAACCGTTATAATTGACACATGCATCATGAGTGGTTAAAGTATTAGCACCTTGGGTTTCCTCTTCTGGGATGACTTGGATAGAAGCAAGATCAGTGTAGTTATAAGCGAAGAACCCTTTAGCAAAAGCTCTTGCTGATTCAACGACTCTTTCTTGACCACCAGCAAACACTGGATGGATAGTTTCACCATCGTATAAATCACCATATTGAGATCTCCATTGAACACCTAGGTTATAAGCAGTTGCTAACCCGGAATAAGAACCTTTATCAGATTCTGTTTCCAATCTATTATCATCATGAACGAAGAATTCCCAATCTTCAACAAAGGCTAATGGACCTTCATAGTTTTCAATGGTGGCATTTTTCAACTTCTCATAAACTAGTCTTTGAGCTTTACCGGTGTTTTTTGTAGGATATCTTTCACCATGTCTCATGACTAAATGTGCTTGAGTGACTTTACATTGGTATGGTGGTTCAGTAGAGATACCATACCCTCTATGAGAGATGTAAGGACCAGTTGTTCCTGTATATCTCAACAAGTTGTACTGTTCCTCGTTACCTTGTGCGTATGGTTTATCAGTAGAGCCATAAGCTGAAGCTGAAGCTGTTGTTAAAGCAGTAGCCAGAAGGGCCAAGGTTGATTGTAGCATAACCATTTGGGGAAATTAATTGAATCTGGGGGGATATAGATATATACATCTAGTAGCTGTACCACATATTTCTAAGAGGAGGATCACACACACATTATATACACAACGAGGATGAGGATCAACGAGGATCTTCCCACTTGTTGAACAATCAGATTACAGTGGCCATTGAGCATTGAGCATTGAGCATTGGGGTCTTTCCCATCGTTTCAGTGTGCAATTGGCCCAAAACAGCATAAAACACAGAGATTTCTGCAAAGTGCAAAGTGAAAAGTTTCTCGAGACACGTTTTTCGCAGTTCCTCGGAAAATGAAAAATTTACTTTACAAATTGGGACAAAAACCCGTCACTAATCAGTCACTAATCAGCTCAAGAATAGTGAGACTTTCCCACATGCAGCTGGCCTATTTCGTCGAGTATCTGTCCACGATCCGGTCCGTCTCAGTGTTTGTCGAGCCTCGTGTTTCTGCTGTAAATAGCGATGATGTTAGTCTGCAGATCACGCTCGACGATGAGCCATTGAGCCTCATAGACAATGAACTACTAAAGCTCCATTACAATGGAGACAAACAGTTGTACATCCCATTACCACTGCCCATCACCAATGTGGATCTTTCCCGGTGTTTCAAACTCCAGAATAACTCAATAATCATCAGATTACCAGCCGATTCTCAGAAACATAAGCCGACTTCTTTAATGACGCTTAATCTCAATAAGTGGGATACAAAATACTTGTCGAAAAAGGGGTTTAATCTGAGGTGCATAAACTGTGAGAATAACAGTATAATCCTAGAATCATCACACTTGGCCAAGATAAGTGAGATGCCCTCTGAACTGTGGTCTGAAATGTTGGATTTTTGGCATTGTCATAAACCACATGATCATGATCATAACCATACCCATACACATACCCATACCAATTTCAATGATAGATTCAATTTAAAACCTTTGAAGACAGAACTAATCACTGGTAATTACTATTTCGCATTCAACTCCACAGATAATGCACTACAGAACATTCAATTGGGTGAATCAAATGAAGTACTTTGCTCTAACTGTAAAGAGCTAATAGGAGAGATAGATGAGGGTTCAAATCTCTTGAAGATCTTCAAATGGTGCGTCCAATTAGTACATTACGAAGATGAAGATGAAGATGATAAGACTGAACTTTACAAGCCTCGTTGTTACATATACACCACCTTATTGGACAATATGAACAGTAATGCCACGAGGGTGATGGAATTCACATCTGAAGTGTCAAATACAAAGACTAAATTACTAATATGGATATTCAATACTGAAGTTGATTATATTCTTCAGAATAACAAGAAAGTTTCAAGAGGTGCAATGAAGGTTTATTATACTACTGATTTGTTATCTATTGAACAAGAACGGAAAGATAGAGGTGAGATTGAATCGATAAGTATTCCTGAAAGAGTATTGAATGATACAATTGAGTACTTGGATGGTATAAATGGACAACTACCAGAGACTTTAAAGACATTTGGATCCAATTGGAAAATGGGGTTACTGGATATTGATTAAGCTTATGTATGTATATATGTGTTTACAATATATACCTATCACAACTATACCAGATTTATAGAAGTTCATTATAGTTCTGTAAGTAATATACGTATAGCCTTAGTGTTCAGACTCTGTTAAACGGGCCATTTTTTAGTGTATAAATCAGGGCGTGTGGCGTAGTTGGTAGCGCGTTCGCTTAGCATGCGAAAGGTCTCCGGTTCGACTCCGGACTCGTCCATTTATTATTTTTTTGCATTTTCTTACCTCTTTTTTTTACTATGTAATATGAATATACTATAAAACCACTAATTAATTCTACTTTTTTCTAATCTAAGCATATAGTACGTTTCCATATCATATACTTATACTATATATGTCATTATAACCAGTTAAACAGATCATTTCAAAAATTATTAATAATTTATTCAAATCATTGAAAAATCGAAGGTCTCAAACATTTCATTTATAAATTGAAATTGTAAAGAAAACTTCAAATAAAATTTGAAAATTCTGAATATTCACGTAAATAAGCTATAAATATATCTATATAACCACCATTAGCCATACAATCATATCTAAACACTCAATAAACCACTATTTCCTCATATAAACAGCCCACTGATTTCAATTAAATTCACATAGTTAAACAAAACCCGCGAATTCTTTAATAAATTAAACGTTTTTAAAAACGTCACAAATCAAATCAAAAACAAAACATTAAACAAACAAACACAATATACACAAATATATAACAAAAATGGCCATTAATTTCTTGATATTGTTGTCCAGACAGGGCAAAGTGAGACTATCCAAGTGGTATCTCCCACTCTCACAGAAGGAGAAGTCTAAAATAACGAGGGAATTGACTGCATTGGTTCTTGCTCGTCGGGCAAAGATGTGTAATGTGTCGGAATATAAAGGTATGTATGACCTTACCACTGTTGCTTAGTTGATTAGGTGGTTGGTTGGTTGGTTCTGGAGAACTGATCCAGTGGGATTATGAGAAAAAGTACTAACATACAGAACAGATTCAAAGATAGTTTATAGAAGATATGCATCACTTTTCTTCATTGCAGGAATTGATAATGATGATAATGAATTATTAACATTAGAGATAATCCACAGATATGTCGAACAGATGGATAAGGCGTATGGGAATGTTTGTGAATTGGATATAATTTTCAACTTCCAAAAAGCATATCATATATTAGATGAACTTATAATTGCTGGTGAAATCAGTGAGAGTTCCAAAAAGGAGATCTTGAGAAGAGTTGGTCAACAGGATCAGTTTGAAAGTATGGATCAATTAGATAGTGTGCTTGCTTAATACTGGAAATAAATAAAGAGAGAAAAGAAATATAGGGGGAATATGTTAATGAAATAACAATTACTGTATGTAGTCTACACCAAATCTCTAGATATTCATACGTAATAAATACTATAATGAGACCCTGAATTATTTATACAATGGTATCTTTAACCAACAATCCAATAAAATCCTCACTCTTCATCTCAGATTTCAACTCAACTTTATTCTCAACATTAATCAACTTATTTCTAACATGATTAGTATTCTCATCATTCAAATCATACCAATTCAATTTTTGAAACTCTTCTTCATCAACTTTCTTTCTTGCTAAAAGCGCACCACCCAATCTAGGCACGTTATCTGGAGTATTCTTAACTGTCATATGAACAACATGGACACCTGAAGTGTTTGGGTTTTCCACCTTATGCAACTCTTTCTTTTGGGCAACTTCTTGATCTATATGTTTCAAATTTGGTCTTAATTGTGCTGTTGAATCCAATGGTATCATTATTAATTCCCCATTCTTCATATTTGCAGCGTAATAACCATTCAGGTCAATAAGCACACCTTGCATGGTTTGTCTATTAACACCACCCCATTCTTCACTTTTAATCTCATCGTGGAACTCGGAATTTGTATTCAATGGGAAATCAACCTCGATTAAATTCGAGTCTGGTTTTATTCTGGATTCAACAATCCTGGAAGAATCAACAAATGGTCGGGTTTGTGGACGGCCTGGATATTGAAGAACATGAAGTTTCTGATTTGATGTTTTTTTCTGAAGTATTATTGGAATTTCTGTTATAATTGGATCATCATCATCATAATCATCATTGTTATCATTATTCTGTTCATCTTGTTCATTAATCGTTGCCCTTTCATGGTCTAAAAGCGATACTTGGTCCACAGAAGGTGATGGTTTCACTTCTTCATCCTCGTCTTCATCAACAAACAACTTCGTACTCATATTTATGTATATTTTATATACTTTTCCACTTTGTTTGATGAGATAAGTTTAATTTTTTTTCTTCTTTCTTTATACAAGAAAAATGTTTTTTACCGTTTTCGCGAAATGCATATTCTCTGTTATTATTACCCAATTAGGAAGTCTACAATAGATGGAATATAAAGTACAAATGAAATATGAATTAAAATAGAATTAAAAAGATGATGATGATATTATATGCTTTATGATGTTGATGTTGATGTTGGTATATTATGCTTTTTGGGAATTCATTAATCTCTTTCGTTATCTTTGACTGTATTTTCCAAATGTTCTAATTGATCAATAATTTCTTTACATATACTTTGAATATCTTGACCACCAAAAGCTTCAACTTCAATTTTTAATTCACAAACTAAGAAATGCATTGATCTCCATTGAATCAATTCAAAATCATAACCGACTCTCTTGGCCATACCTGGTCCATATAATCTTAATCTATCACCATTTCTTTCAAATATTTTACCTTCTTCTTTTAAAGTAACTGGATTTAATTTTGGGAAATTTGCATGAACAAATAAAATTCTTGGACTCTTGGATACATCAGGTAATTGTTGATTTAATTCATTTGAAGTTTGTTTTTGTCTTTGTTTTGCTAATTCAATATTATAATCTTCAACAGGATCATATTGACCCATACCAGTTCCAATAAATTCATGATCCATATTAAAATGACCAAATGCATTCAAGAATTTTTTAACTTGATAATATGAAGATTTCAATGCAACAGTTGCAGCTAAGAAAGTTTCTTTATCACCTTCACCATCTGAACCTTGAGAAAATAATGGATAGTAATAATCTGGACCATATAAATTATAATATAAAGCTAAGAATAATTCTTTTGTATGAGAAGATTTTGAAATCATTAATTGACCAGATTCAGAAGTTGGATCAGGTATAGTACCTTTTCTATCATGGAATGGAATTTCTGTTGTATCTTTATCTCTATCTTCATAACCAAATCTAACTCTTTCATTTGAAACATCAATTCCTGCAATTTTATAATAATGTGGGGAAGTTGCTCTTCTCCAAAAATCAGGCCATGTAATTAATCCATTACTTACGAATGGTTCATTATCAAATAAATAATCAGGTGCATGAACTGGAATATTATCAGAATCTAATAATAAAACATTTTCAAAACTTGAAACTATTAAAGCTAAAGCTTTATATTGATAACCTTTAAATTTGAATTTACTCATAGCAGCATCACCAAGAGCATGTGAAAGTAGGATACATTTAGCATTTAATAATGGGAAAACTTTTGTACATAATTCAATTTCATATTCTTCTTCAGTTGGAATCAAGACTTCAACAGGTAATTTACAATCAAGACTTCTCAAGGATTTGATTGATAATAAAGCTAACCAATTGAATTTCCCACCACCAACATAAACAATACCATTACCTTTATATAGATTTTTTGGATAAGTTGCGGGTAGTGAACGAACAACAGATTCATGAGATTTTCTTAAACTTTCAACTTCTTCAGGTTTTAAGTCTAAAAATCCATTCAGATATTCTTCTGAAAATATCACATTTGTTTCACCATCGTATCCTGCATGATAGATACGATCATTTGTTTTATATCTTTCTAATTTTGGAATTGATGGTTCACCTTTTTTTAAGATTGTAAAGACTTTGTCAAATAATTCATGACCAGTTTTTAATCTTGAACCACTTTTATCTTCTTCCATTGACATGGAGATTTGTTTTAATTTAGCTCTTTTTGATTCAGTTTCAGCATCTGTATCTTTATTAGTTCGTAGAGCTGCTTTTGATTTATAGAAAGGTACTGTTGAATCTTCTTCAGAAGCCAATTGAGTATCAGAATGAGATTGTTGAGATTGTTGTTGTTGATGTTGTTGTTGTGTTGATGATGAATCTTGGAATGAGGATTGTAGTTGTGATAGTTGAGTTTGGGTGTAGTTTTGAATTGAGGTGTATTGGAAAAGGAAGATAACGGTGATAGCGATTATTATGAGGATTGACGACTTCTTTCTAGCCAATCTTTTGTATCTGAACCACGTTGAGCTCATCATCTTGTTAGCTGTGAATTATTGTGTATATAATATAGTGAATATTGGATATAACAAGTAAGCGATAGATCAACAACTTGTTTAATTGTTTATTAGTGAAATCAAATCAAACGCCAGATGGTTAAATCAAAACAATAATAAATAGAGAGACTCTGGAGAATTGATTCCAGATGGCAGAAACACGTTGGAAAGAAGGGAAAAGCCAGAGACAATAGCAGTAACAATAGCAGTAGCAGTATTAGTAACACTTGTTCAAAAGGAATCAGCTGTTAACAAAAGATGACGGCGGCTAATTATCAACAGCACTAACAAAACAAAATCGCTCTTTCAAAGTGAAAAGGTCTTTTTCTTTTCTTTTTCCCAATTTTTTCAAAATAATAAAAAAAAAAATAAAATTGAATAAAGTCGCGACTTTGGTCCAGAAAACAGAAAGAAACTCAGGCGCGAGTGGACTTACCAAAACGATAAATGTATTGAGGTGTGTTAGAAAGGGGTATATTTCGCGGGTGGGTACATCAACTACGCATAAAACAACATAACATACGCATATAAGAGCGTTTATACGCGTCCTAACGCATCAACACTAATTCCAAAATCAAGATTGTTTACACGGAGAGTAATTCTTTCCGAGTTAATAACAATTGACAGTTAACATAGTTAGTAACTAATCACTAGTTGTTAATGGATGGTAAGTAATCAGTAGTAGTGAGTGTATATAGAAGGTATAGACAATGATAAGTGGATAGTATATATGTAGTGTGTGTTGTATAGTAATATTCACAGAGTGACACGTGAAGTGAATCTATAGCTGCCACGTCAGCCTACTTATCTTCATCTCCAATGCAGGACCAAAGTATACCTATTCATCTATTCTTTATATAAGTTAAGAGAGGTATATAGACTGAGTATCTATGGTTCTATACATCTCTTATTTGGTTATAGACTTGCATCAATGATTTAGAACACCACATACATCTCTCAATTATCGCATTGGAATGTATAACCGTTAATTACTAGCCACTAGCCACTAATTACTCGTAATAAGCATGTACCTGTCTGTACTTCTACTGAGTGTGTTCCTGTGCCTGTGGGAACTCCAACTCGGATAATGGCAGATTTGGAAACACCTTTAAAAGAACTAAGTAAAGTAGTTACAGAAGTAACAGAAGTAGGAAAGAAAGAACTCATCATCTCGGCAATTAGTTAACTTCTCTTTTCTCTAGAAGCAGCAGTGTTTTGCATTTCTGTGCCGATTCAAGGCATCAAGACATCAACTTTAATCTGAAAGAAGCATCTTGCATCAACCACTTACACTTAGACTATAAAGTATAGCCTATATATAGAGAGTTGGAGTATAGTGTATATGTTCCACAGAGGTATGTATTGGCTAGAAGTGAGCTGTCTGTATGGCCTAGTCATCAACTTTAATTTGTGTCACATTGTTCATTGTTTCACCTTGTGATCGTCCATGATCAACAACCCATCGTCGTCAATCCAGGCTGCACTCTTCACTCTTCACTTCGAGACTTAGTGGATACATGCAAGTGTCTAGTCTTATCACAACGCCTTAGTCATTACACCACTTACCCACTACAAGTATATACTACACAGTACACACTACACTAGTACGCACTATAACTCGCTGTATACTGTATATATGAAGGGGTGCCTGATGCAGGTACCACTCCTCCACTTTCAAAGATGTATGCTAAACAGTAAACAGTACAGGGATTCTATGAAACAGTTCAAGAACCATGTCGCATTTGGTTACATACTCGAGGACTTATATATACACATATTATATAACATTCTTCTATATACATTCTATATTAGCAGTTATATAACCACAGGGAATGTCATTATACCAGCTGTGGTTCATTACACTATTGAACCAGTTGATCATAAGGTCATTAAATCAATACATCATTAGATAAGGTATGGTAAGCTCAATATCCATGACTTTCAAGAATCTCTTGATATCTCTCACTAGTCACGATTTCCATACCTTTCAACTCCATATCAAAAGTGGCTCTACCTTGAGTTAAACTTCTCAATTTAGGTAAATAACCAATCATTTCTTTCAACGGAACCTGAGCATTAATGATTTGATTCCCATTATTAACGAATTTCTCTGATTTATTGTTATTCCACGATTGTAAAGTCTGATCATTCAGAGGAACGTATTGTTGTTCACTAATCTCATTAAACTCGATCATATCTTGTCCATCTTTCGAATCATCATCAATCGATGAAATAACACCTTTACGTTGGGATGTCAGATCTTGAATGACATTACCCATATCTTGAGAATTCACATCAATAACAACGTTCATTATTGGTTCCATTAATTGGAAATTTGAATCTTCTTTCAAGATCTCCAAAATCGATTGCCGGATCAAATTGATTAAATCCATCGTATTATTAAAATCATCAGGAATTTCAACTTTATCAATAGTTATAACAACTGAATTCAATGGGACTTTTAATATTGGACCTCTTTGAATTGAAGAAATAGCACCGGATATCAATGAGTTTATTAAAGTTTGATATGGCATTAATTTATTGATCCATGTTTTTGGTTCATAATCATTGATAAAGATATTATCATCACCTAAATCACTATATTGTTTACCTCTTGGTAATTCCCTCAAATCTTTTGGTTTTGGATCAAGTGAAATTGTTAATGATACTCCTGCATTTTCCAAAGTTTTATGTAAACTTCTCTTACTCATTATAGTCTCTTTATATGATACCATAACTTTACCTGTTTCAATCTTGGCTTTTAAATCAAGTAATCGATCTTTAGCAATTTCTAAATGTAATTCACCCATACCACTTAATAAGATCTGTCCATTTTCTTCATCTGTTGTTAATTTCAAACTTGGATCTTCTCTCAATAACACTTTTAAAGCATCATCAAGACCTCTTTTATCACCTGAAGTTCTCGGTTCCAACGATATCGAAAACGCAGGAGGTGGAACAATGATTGGATTAACAACAACTGAAGTTTCTTTATGTTGGAGTTTTTTCTTTTGAACATGACTTAAGATTGTATCACCTGTTTTCAACTTATCAGTAACAATCACACCAATGTTTCCAGCTTTCAATTCATTAATTTCTTGTGGGATATTAGCATGCATCATTAATAATTTCCCTATTCTAATTTGTTCACCATTAACATAAATCGTACTATTACTGATTAGTTTCCCTGAATAAACACGAACAAAGTTTAAGATCCCACGAATTGGATCAGTTATGATCTTGAAAACAATACCAACGGTTAAATTATTGTTATTATTGATAACAAATCCATTATTTGAAGTCAATTTGAAAGGAACATTTAATTCAGGTTCACGTTCTAATGGAGTGGGTAAATACAACGTAACGGCATCCAATAAAGGTTGAACCCCAATGTTTTTGAAACTAGCACCACATAACACAGGAATAGCATATTGTTGTAATGTTGATTTTCTAATAGCAGCTTTAATTAAAGTAGCAGGAACTTTTAAATAATCTTCAACTTCCAACAAGGATTCCACCACAGATTCATCAATCTCTGAAAGTGTTTCAATCAAAGATTCTCTACATTTCGAGATCTCTTGCAACTGTTGTTCATTTGGATCAGTAACGAGGATCTTTTCACCATCCCATCTCAACACTTTTTGATCAACGATATCAATCACACCTACGAATTTCTGTTCTCTATTGGCCAATTCATCAAACAATGGGATATTCACAAGCAACACTCTTGTACCCAACTTTGATATGATCTCTTTAACAGTCCGACTATACCCTGCACCATCTCTATCCATTTTATTCACAAATACCAATTTTGGAATCTTAAAACTTTGTTTCCATACTTTTTCAGTCTGTGATTCCACACCAGCAACCGCATCCAAGATCGTCACTGCCCCATCTAGCACTTTTAACGATTTGATAACTTCAAACCCGAAATCCGCATGACCTGGTGTATCTATTAGATTAATCTTATAGTTATTCCAAGGGATGGTAATTGCTGCACTTTGGATCGTTATACCACGAGCCCTTTCAGCAGGCAAGTAGTCCGTGACTGTATCTCCCTGGTCGACGTTTCCGATCCTCGAAGTGATCCCTGAATAGAACAACATCCGTTCAGTGGTGGTGGTCTTCCCAGCATCAATATGGGCTATGATACCGATGTTTCTCACTTTTGTTAGTGATTCGGCCATTCTGACGGTATTTCCAGTGCTGAAAAGCCGTATGGGCATTGTCACACCGTAAATCTTCGAGTAAAACCTGTTCATTGTACTTGAAACGAGCTTTAACACCGTGATTTATCGAGTTATTTGGCTATTTTTATGTGTTTGTTTGATGTTTTTTTGATGTTTTTTTATAAAGAAAATTCGCGATGAGTTTTTTACCAAATTTTTTTAATGAAAAAATCGAATTTCTCTATAAAAAGACACTATAAAAACAGTATAAAAAGAGAATAAAACCACTGTTTAAAGAGGGTTTGAAGAGTCTTTTAGAAGAGTTTAAAGGACATAATGACCGATTTCGATATCAAGAAAACATATCTCCAATTTTTGGAAGAAGATTCCGAAATGACGATGCCTATAGCGGCCATTGAATCACTCGTCACTCTATTAAAAGTCAAACAACCATCAACTTCAACAGAATTGATTAAATTACTACAAGATGCCACTGAGACTTTGAAGAGTTCGATTCCTAATGCGATCTCCCTTTCTGCAGGGTGTGATTTATTCATGCGTTTCGTCTTGAGAAACACTCATCTTTATCATGATTATGAAAGTTGTAAACGTCATTTAGTCGGGAATGGACAATTGTTCTTGGAAAGATCCAAGGCTTCAAGAGATAAGATTGCAGAGATTGGGGTGAAATTCATAACAGATGATGATATAATATTGGTGCATTCTTTTTCAAGAGCTGTTTCTACTTTATTAACTTATGCTGCTAATAAAAAGATTAGATTTAGAGTCATTGTAACTGAAGCAAGACCAACTTTACAAGGTGTTCAAATGGCTAAATTATTAAGAGAAAAAGGTGTACCTGTTTCTTTAATTGTTGATTCTGCAATTGGATATGTGATACATAAAGTTGATAAAGTACTTGTTGGTGCTGAAGGTGTTTCTGAAAGTGGTGGGATTATAAATCATGTTGGTACTTATCAATTAGGTGTTTTAGCAAAAGCTGCTAATAAACCATTATATGCAGTTTCTGAATCTCATAAATTCGTTAGAATGTTTCCCTTAGCTCCAGATGATATTCCAACAGAACAAGATCCTTGGGTTTTCACTACAGAAGATAAAGAATTGAAAAATTCTCCAGTTATTGATTTTACTCCACATGAATTTATAACTGCTTTAATTACAGATTTAGGTGTGCTGACACCAAGTGCTGTTAGTGAAGAGTTGATTAAGATGTGGTATGATTAGTATATAGAAGTTAATAATAATAACGATAAGCATTATATATTTTATCAGTAATTATCTATCACTTAATCTATTTATTATTCTCATTCAAATCATCAATGGTTTTTTCATTATTCAAAACACTTTTAATATCTTCTAAGATATCTTTAAATGAATCAAATTGTGTGAAAGGAACATTTTCTCTTTTACAATAAGTAACTAAATCTTTACCTCTTTTAGCAAATAACAAATCAGTTTCTTTAGCAGCAGATAAATCTGAAACACCATCACCACAATAAAACAACTTTTGTGTACTTTCACTAGATCTAGCTTCTCTATATGGTCTAATAGCTCTACTTTTATCATGACCAAAACTTGATTCATCTCTATAAACGATTTCCCAAGATTTATCAACTTGATTAATTTTAACATCATTTGAAACGATTTCTATTTTATCAATTGAATCTTTTCCAACCAATTTTTCTAATAATGCTTTAATGATTGGTTTCATACCACTTGAAACAACAATGATTGGAACATCATTTTCTTGAGCCCAATGGAAAGTTTGTAAGAACCCAGGATCTAATTGAACATTTTTAAGTAAGATATCAATACATTCATCAAATGGAGTTGGAATAGATTCCAACATTTCTTTAAAACCTTCTCTAAAACTTAGAGTCTCTGCTAATAATTTATCATTTAGAACTTTACGTTTATCATAACCAAATCCTAAATTATCAGTTAAATAATCATTACTATCTTGAAGTGTGACTGTCCCATCAAAATCTGTGAAAATGATGGCTTTTTTATCAGCATATTCCTTAACAAATGACATATTCAGTAATTCAACAATAACTAATCAACAATATAACAAACAAATATAACAATAAAAGAATGAATACGTGTTAAATACTCTCGATTTATTCGTTTGTTTATTAATCAAAAACGTTTCCAATTTCCAATTTCCGATGAATAATTTCTGATTCATTTTGACCCGCGAAACTTTTGTTAAAAGAACAATTACGTCATAAGTCACGTGTCTTTTACACTATATTTAGTAACATGTGACTAAGAGTAAGCACAGTGATGTTATTTGTCAATTGTTCATAAGAGATGATATATGAGTTATGTTGTATGTAGTGTTCATAGATTATATCTTTTGATTAACAGTTTATGATATGAAATAAGGGTCTGAGTGAGTGTGCAGAGTCTGTTAAACAGGCCAATTTTTAGTGTATAAATCAGGGCGTGTGGCGTAGTTGGTAGCGCGTTCGCTTAGCATGCGAAAGGTCTCCGGTTCGACTCCGGACTCGTCCATTTATTATTTTTTTGCATTTTCTCTCTTTTTTTTTTTTTCTACCATACCATACACAGATACACAGATATATGTTTTTGATAGATGTTTATAGATAACAGATGGTAGCTAGTGCTACTATTGATACATTACGTCTTGCTATATATAGCTTGATCTTACCACAGCTAACTTAATCAGTTATAAGATATCCAGGCTAGTTATAAACCCTACAACATGACATAACTTCTATAACGTTTTATATAGTTCTTTTTTCAATATAATACATATTTTCTCTCATTTATGAGACTAGTTCTTAAAGGTTCATTGGGTGGTGGTGGTTGTATGTGGTTGGTAGTTCATTGTGGGTTGTTGGTGGTTGGTGGTAAATGGTAAAGGGATCAGTGTCTTATATAAACTTATCAATTATAACTTCACAATTTGATAAGAATGCATTCAATCCATTCATTTCATTTAATAATCTTGTTTGAGTTTCTTCATCCCCATTCAAGATATCATCTTCATAACCTAATATATCAATTGTAGCTTCATATTCTGGACCAATGTCTGTTAAATTGGTTTCTAAATCAACTGCACATGCTGTGTTTAACCATTCTTCAAATTCAGACATTGGATTAACGGTATGACCATTTGTTGCAGTAGTAGAATTGGTTGTTGAATTATTCAAGTATAATGAATCAATTGAAGCTTTCAATAATCTTAGAATAGCATCAATCATATCTCTTATGATTTCATTAAATCTTAGAGCTAAAGCATCTAATAATGAATAATCCTTAATGATTAATAAAGCAACACTCAAGATTTTAATACAATGTTTTAATTCGATCATTTCTTTATCCCATTTTTGTTGAAATGATGGATCATTTGAATGTTGATGTTTTAAATGAATTAATTGTAATGATTTATTTAATGCTTTTAATCCAATGATTAAAACTGCATTGAAAATACTATCAATTAACATGTATGGTTTGATTGGATGAAGGTTATTCTTATAGAAATACCAACAAAATTTAACAACAAAGATTGATGAATTGAAACAAGCATCTGAAAATCTTGCAACTATTGGACTATCAGGTTGTGAATTTTGTGTAGTCTTTCCAGAGGAAGAGGAATTTGCTGATGATGATGATTTCATTTCTGATAATAAGGTATCGACATTATTAGTCAATTCATAATAAAAGAACGGTCTTGATAATCCAATTGTAGCATTCAAATGGAAAAGATTTAATAATAATAAAGGTAATAAATCAAATCTACCAGAATCTTCCTTTTTAGCATCCAATTTCCAAATCTGTTCAGCTTTTAATTGTGGAGGTAAATTACTAACCCAAACGTTTAATTTTTTAATCAACATGATACAGTCTTTTAATTCAATTTTTGATTTAAAAGAAAAATATTCATAAATCTCCCCAATTAATAAAGAAACTTTAGTCAATTGACTTTCACAAACTGATTTCAAGTTCCCAACTGTATCAGCTTCAATTGGTAATGAACTTTGATCATCCCAAACTTTATCATTGATAATTAAAGGTTTTCCTAAAGATACTGAAATAACTCTATCCAAAATGAATAAACTTCTCCATAATTTTCTTCTATGAATTATATGTTCTTTATTTGAGATTGCATTATTTGTTTTTTTTCTATTCAATCCTAAAGCTTCAGCCATTTTAATTGCAGAACATAAAGTTAACCAAGCTGTGTTTTTCTTATTTATAAGTTGATAATATAAGAACAACAATGTTTTGAATTCAACAAGCCATAAGTTCCCATCACGAGGGAGACTATTCATGATAACAATTGCACTTATGAAATAATTTTCTGTAAGGTTTTTATAATTCGCAACTGTTTGATGATAACTTCTTTGATTATCATCATGTTGGAAAGATTTCATATAAATTGAACCAATTGCTAAGATCATGTATAGTTGAGCTAGTTTTTTATTGGAAATTTGACTTGATGGTGTATATGCTTCTTCAATGATATAAGATTTTAAGAAATTATCATCAATAGTATGGATCAATTGATTAGCATTTTGGATGAATAAATCAACGTATATTTCACAAACTTGTTTTGGAGGGAGTGGAGTAATTGAAGAATAATCAAGAACTATTGTTTCAGAATCTTGAATTTCATGAGTATTTCTTCTATTAACAAAACTTGAACAAGATAGATCAAGTGAATATTTCTCAGGACTGAAGATGATTCCATTCAAATTCAATGTTTTGAATAAACAACGTGATTTCCATAGAAGATTCACGGTGGAAGCAGGTCCTGAATAAGTTAGGTGTCCATCAGTGTTATCAGAATATCCCTCTTCGTGGGGATGCGGTGTTAATGGGATTTGATTAGTTGATTTGTAAGTAGAGGACATTGGTAGTTGTTGATAGAACTGTTGGTCGTTATGATAATGGACACCTGGTGCCAGTTGGGTGCTTTGATTACTCTGGGAACTCTGTGAACTATGTGTACTCTGAGCGCTCTGGGTACCTTGAGTGTTTCTTATACCTTGTATACTCTGTACACTCTGTACGCTTTGTATGTGCTGTTGTGAGTTTGTAGAGCAGCTCTGTACACCTTGTACACCCGGCGGCACACCTTGACCACCAAGCACCGTAGCAACGTGATCTCTGAAAGTGTTTTTGATGGGGATTTCTTGAGATGGGAAGATGTTTGGTGATATTGAAGGTAGTCTTATATCTTTACCATTTGTATTCGTATTCGTATTTGTATTGACATTGACATTCCCGTTGGAGTTGTTAGCATCCGCCGTACGTTCTTCAGCTTCAGCGTCATTTAGCGCTTTCAAATAGCTATATCTGAGAGACCGTTTATCTATGATATCATAAGAACAAGAACCATCTCTGTTTTTTTTTCGACAAAAGGCACAAGGCAGACCACCGTCACATTTACGTTTGCGTGCTTTGCAGAAGGTGCAGGCCTTTGATATGTTCTTTCTCAAAGAGAAGTCTGTGTTGACGGGTATGTTTGGATGTGAGTGGTTGTTGTTGTTGTGGTTGGGCATTGTTTATATTTTACTATGATCTGAGTGATGAGGTTTGAGGGTCTGGCACTGGCTCTGGCTGTAAAAAATTAATCCAGTGTGTGTGTTTAGGGTAGGCATGTACTCTTTGTTTGGAGACTGAGGCTATCGACAACCAGACAGGGGGCACAGGGGGAGGGGGGCGTTATATAAAGTATTGTTCGGATGAGATTGAGATAACGAGATCAAGGAGCAAATATTGGAAATGGGAAGATGTTTCGTCAACATCGTTAGCCAGTTCAAAACAACACACTCTTACGCAGAAAGAGAAAACAGAAAAGAGAAAAGAGTGGTTCTTGGTTATTGCACGTTACGTCAGCCTGGACAGGCTTTGACGCACCCAAACTAGATTTCCGCTGCTACAACCCGGGCACAAGTCCGCTGGGGGAGCTACTTCCCACAGTGGCACGCAGTAGCACCAGCCCAGGGTGAGCCACTGAGCAGACAATATGCATTGTTCCCAGCAGCCAGCACTTAAGAACACTACTGAAAAGCAGTCACCGAGGTCCTACAGCGGGCGGCCTAGTGCCTACACTCTACAGCGCATCTTACATATCTTACAGCAAGCACCTCCTGTACCGCACTACTAACAGTACTCACTACTCACCCTCGGAAGTCGGACCACCCAGCATAGCCCACCTCCGAGAGGAGATCCTCAGTCCATTCTCCATTCTCCGTGCGGTCAGCAGTAAGTGACTGTTCAGTGTTCAGTGTTCAGTGTTCATCCTTCGTTCGTACTTTGTACTTTGTTCGTAGTTTGCCAATGTTCTTTACTTTGTTTAGTGATGTACCATGTACTATGTATATACTACGAGAGTATGTACTGATGTACTAATGTAGTGTGTATTATGTGTTCAACTGAGTGTACTTCCGCTCGATGGCTCATTCCCCATATTGTGCTACCACAGTACCGTTTTCAGATTTTTACGAGTGTACATTCTTCCATAACCCTGTCTGTACAAGTGTACCTCTCTCATCTGTCTTGTCTCTTCGGTGTATGACTATGTACATCAGTTTATCTAATATGTTCCGTCCAGTTTGGTAGATCTTTCCTCTCAGATTAGAGATTAGACAAGAGGCTGGAAACTGAAAGTGGAAACGGTGGGTCGGAAGACGGGGGCAGACGGTGGCTGACAGACAACAGTTCAACAGTATGTCAGTATGTCAGTATGCTCCCCGGGCCCTAAGGCGCCAAAAGCCCTGGAACTCTGTACCAGTGTACCAGTGTACATGGCCGTAGTTTTCCAGTCGACTGCCCTTTAGTCCCTCTACACTGAAATCATACTTAACACTACATGACTGCCCCCATGATCAACTCATGAACTGATGAAGCTATGAAGAGTATATCTCTTCTAATTCACCAAAAACTAAACCCTCGGAGTGGTTTGCTACTTCATGTACCTCACAACTTTAATTTTAACTCTATAGTCTGTTGTTTTTCTTTGCACATATCTTCACATTTCATTTCATTTGATGTCCACCTCTTTTCTTAGCTCTTTAGAAGTCTTAGTTCTTTCACATGTTGAGTGTTGACTCAATATGCAGCATGGTGCAAGTATTCAGCTATCGTTAGCTCATTCACGAACCATGATGCGGACTACGATTCTTGAATCAGGTAATATGCGCATATTCCAGCGTCTTCAGAACCATCTTCATTGAACATAAATCCTATTCCAACTCTCTTCGATCTACTACCGTCTAACACTACTACCACTATCACCACCTATTTCCTTGTTCTTAGATCATAGTTTCATAGTATCATAGTGTCTATATAATAGCATAGCTGTATATCCCCACATCAACACCCACCTCTAAACACGACGTAAACAATGAAAGATGGAGAAGACATGGACAATTAAGGTAACTCAACGCCTTATTCTACGTCTTGTACTTCATGTTCATGTTGATATAAATAATGAGGAGAAGGTGGTTAAAGGCGTATAAAACTGCCTAATTAATTAAGCAGTAACGGAAATGCGCTTTTTCACCGTTCGTTCGTTCTGCCAAGCGCTCATAAACACAATACTCGATCACTGTATATACAGTGTATAGTAAGTAATGAGTGTATAAGGCTTAGTTATTCAGGTATTAGCTGGTGGATATTGAACATGCATATGTGTGTCTAGATCCTGGAGACAATAATGTATTAGTAAACACAAATTGCTTGTCAAGTCTTGGGAGATTTCCCATATCTACTTCTCGATTCACCCCATATTACTAATTTATACACTCATATTGGATTATTGTGGGTTATATGTGTTATGTATTGAAACATCTCGAACAAGATCATCATGTTCATCACTCATCATGAGATTCAGCGGGTATCCTCAATGTTCAATTACAATTACAAACCTACAGAAAAAGCGGGCGTAGGCGTTGTTTAATAGAAGTGAAGAGGGGCATCACACCCTGCAAGCCTTGATAAGCTTTTACTTTCTTAATATGATTATCCGATACGTTAACAACCATTGACATCGACATATAGTTCGCAGGAAGCTGGTGATACACACGTTTTAGTTATACTCTCGGTGACCGTTAGTCTACTTACTCTCTGTCAATTGAACTCTAAGTCATTTATACCCTCTTAGTATCGCATATGTTATAGTTGATAGCACTTGAGATCAATAACTGAGTACTGGTCCACTCAACATACAAGTCAACCATGTGTTTATGACGTACTTCAAATCATTGATCTACAAAGCACAACTACAACCAAAACCATATCACTCATCAAAAACTGACCCCATTTTATCCAAATTCGTCATGTTTCGATATATGGACATATATTCAATGTCACTGGAATATGATTGATCACCAGCATTGACCAATCACACTTATCCAACCAATAATATACTATCATTAAATTGTTGCAACAATTATGAACACATAACGTTCAAAAAGAGAAAGACAAAACCCACTCCCCACAATTCTCCACCATGCACCACCATTACCGCCAGCACAACCTGTCATAATACCATAAGCTTATGTGATGTGATCTGTATACATTCGGTTAAACTAATTTGTTCTGTATACAATTATGTTGGAATAGTGGTGAAGGTTTTGTACAGAGATGACTTGATTCATCAAAATTATGACCTTGGATGATGCTTCATGGTTATTTGGCTGCTTCTAGCGCTGACCCCTGGATTATAGGAACAGGGCTTTTCATGTTTCATGTGGGTATATCTTCATTTAATTGATCAATTAAGTAAGAAAGAACGCTATTCTATGAATCATGGAAATATGAATCAATGATTTATTGATCTGTTTGTTGGTTGGCACATACATACATGAGTGGGACAGAGAGTTGATGAGGGACATTAAGTTAAGAGTATGAATAAACATAGGACTCCATGACATTGACTGTCTTCTGTGTTGTGCTTTCAGCTTTTAGCTTTGTGTTGGGCTAGAAAGGTGGGATCATTGATGAATGAAGTTTAGCTATATATATCCATCATGATATCCACAATCAACTACTGAATCAAGACCATACAGCACAAACCATCACACACAACACCAAAGGTCATCAATAATGCCAGACGATTGGGATAAAGCCAGTACTTCACATCATGAAACCATTTCAACCGCACCACCATCAACATCAACAACTCATTCAGATCCACATACCCATCATTATGATATATCAAAAGACAAAAACTTGACTACAGAACTCACCATCGCAGACTCAAACATTCTCAAAGGTGTTAACTCCAAAGGGTCAGGAACAGGAGGTATATTCACCAAACTTGACCAACAACAACAACCACCAACATTCATACAAGATGATGATGAATTACTCAGAGCCAACGGGTATACACCTGAACTTTCCCGAAAATTCAGCAATTGCTTCAGCATAGCATTCAGTATAATGAGCATCTTACCTTCAATAGCCAGTGTTTTCGGCCAATGCTACACTGCGAACTCTGCAGTCTGGGGATGGTTCATAAGTTCCGGATTCATATTCTGTATTGGGATCTGTATGTCTGAACTAGCCAGTGCGATGCCCACTTCTGGTGGGTTATATTTCTGGACGTATCATTATGCTCCTGATGCCTTGAAAGTGCCCCTGAGTTTTGTTGTTGGGAATACGAACTCAGTTGCGATTACAGGTGCGTTATGTTCGATAGATTATGGGTTTGCAAAAGAGATCTTATCCATTGTGTATATTGCTCGGGATGGGGATTTCGAAATAACGAATTTTAAAGTATATGCGGTGTTTGCAGGTTGTGTTATAAGTCATGTGGTGGCATCATGTGGAGCAAGTGGGTTTATTGGTAAATTACAGAATTTTTCAGTTGTTTGTAATGTTTCATTAGCTGTTTTATTCATAATTGCATTACCTATTGCAACTAAACATAAAAATTCAGCCAAATTTGTATTTGCTCCTAAAGTTCAAAATATGACAAATTGGCCAGATGGTTGGGCTTGGGTTATGAATGGGTTCATGCCTGCAATTTGGACAATCAGTGCATTTGATTCATGTGTTTATTGTTCTGAAGAAGTTAAAAACGCAAGCATTCATGTTCCTATTGGGATCTTGGGATCAATTGGATCATGTTGGATCTTGGGAGTTATTATCCTTGCTGTTTGTTCATTATGTATTGATCCTGATATCTCTAGAGTTATTAATACAGATTCTGGACAACCAATGGCACAATTGATTTATGATTCAATGGGTAAAAATTGGACTATAGCATTCATGATTTTAATTGGGTTTTGTCAATGGTTAATGGGTGCTTCTATAATAACTGCAATTTCAAGACAAATGTGGTCATTTGCAAGAGATGATGGATTAATATTTGCCTCTTATTTCAAAGTTGTTAATAAGAGGTTTAAAGTCCCCATTAGAGCTACTTTCTTTGGTGGTGGGTTAGCTTTAACTTTAGGATTATTATGTTTGATTGGACCAACTGCAGCTAATGCATTATTTACACTTTATATCTGTGGAGATTATTTTGCATGGGAAGTTCCAATAATGTTAAGGATTTATAGAAGTTTTAGTACAGATCCAAATCTCAAGTTTAAACCAGGTCCATTTTATTTAGGTAAGGCAAGTTTACCAATAAATATAATCACTGTTTTTTGGACAAATTTTGTTATTGTTATGGCAATGATTCCTGCAAATCCAAATGTTAATAAAGATACGATGAATTATACTGTTGGAATAACGTGTGGGACATGGATTTTATCAATTGTCTATTTTTATACTTTTGCTCATAAGTATTATAATGGACCAAGAAGAACAGTTGATGATGTTGAATTAGAAGAGTGTTCAATTGAAGGTAGAGATTTGGATTTAGAGTTGGAATGTGTTAATCCAACTGGTGTTAGTTCTTCTATAAATGAGAAGGAAAGGATTGCAAGATCTTTATAAGTTGACACTGTGTGATTGAAGCTAAGGTGCTGGTCATCTAATATCATCATGATGCAACAAGTTTATTTATTTATATTTATTTATTTAGTTTGAATACAGTTTTGTTACAAGGTTCCATGGTAGGGTTTATAGACGTTGTTTATCCATTAACACCTGGTAACCATATAATGATGCTTGGGAACTAAGAGAGCTTTTCTAGCTAGATAGATTGTTGTTATATGTCAATGCAAAGAACATTCTATACTTCTATACACTATTCTACAAAGACTGTTAATGCATATAACAGATTGCCGAGCAATACCAAGAAGACAGAGAGAAAGAAGAGATGAAAAGAGATTAGAAGATGGTTGAGTTATTTACTTGGAGTTGTTTATGGGGTAACTGTGACTATATTAGATAAGATGAGATATGGTAAATGAGGTATACTGATTATAAGATTGTATAGATTGTTTGTTGGTGTTTGTATGAGGAGATGGTAGAGTCTAACGAGACTAGAAGACAAGTCTCATTATGAGTCCCATGAAGGTATATTATAGGTCTTTTGAGGGTTTTTTAAGTGAAAGTGTGACACTTTCAAGTTGAATGTGAAGATCGTTGATGATTAGAAGAGTGTGATTGACCAGTGATAATTGAATGTTGACAAGGGTTTAAAGAGTAAAGACGGACTGAGATGGATACTTGAATGTTATTGGCTGGCTGGTTGTTGGCTGAAGAGTGTCACATGGGGTCACATGGAGGGGTCGAGTTATTACAGAGAGGCTATTTTATTAATTTCTACAGGGAAGCTTCAGCCTTTCCATACTGTTTACGCTAATAAAGCCTTACACTAATTACAGCTCGGAGATCAACAGCTAATCAGATAATCATACAATACTATACTATAATCATACACTAGAAGATTAGTTTATAGTATATGAACGTGGGGGTGTACTACTGTTTACTAACAGTTGTATTACTTATTAGTAACTACTAACTAGTAAAGAATAGGAGAATAATGGTGAGATTGTGAGAAGTGAACTGTCTGGGCGGTATTTAACTTGTGATTAATCTGGTGCTTTTAATGCCTGTTTCCAGTGTTGCTAGGCATGTGCTAGGCAGATGATTGTAGATTGCTAGGCAGAGTCACTGCCCAGTACTGCCCAGTTAGCCCACCAAGTCATACAGGGTTAAACAGGGGTGCATGGGTGCATGGGTGCATGGGTGCATGGGCATAGTCGGCGGTCGGAGCTCGGTACAACCAAACTAAGCTAAGCTAAGTTAAGCTAAGCTGGGCTAAGCTAAAATTTTGTTGGGTGGGCTGACCAAATTAGCCGCCGTCATACAAACTACAAACTACAAACACTCATAGATTGATCAATGATTGAGCTATTAGATTAAAGGAAGTAATAGTTAGTGGTAGATCTACTAGTTAATCATGAAGTAGTCGGTGACCGTTGTTTATATTGTTGTTGGAGATTAAGTGGAGTGGAGCTGATCTACAACATTAAACACCCTTTTAATTGTAGCCTCACACTACAGCCTTACTCTACCTTTAGCCCTTTAACCCTTTAATTAATAGTGTTCCCCATCTCTAATTATTGACACATTTAGTCACCAGACACCAAACAAATGTGTCATAACAACGTAAAATATCACCAATCAAGTAATAAACAGCACACTGAAACAAGGTGAAACAGAGGGAATAACACACCATTCCCCACAGACTCCCCACCTATTCTGTACTATTCTCTATACTCTATACTATTACTCTATTACTATTAGTCTATGTTTACTATATGCATCTCTGTATAGAGTGGTATGTTTACGGTGTATAGTATACCGTACACTAAAGAAATGGTCACTGAATTAGTAAAACGATTGGCACTACACACTACACACTACATACACTCATAAACAGTCTAATAATATATCTCATGATGGAGTAATGCACACTACACACTACACACTGATACATACAGACAAGTGGGTAGGTACCTACTACCACCAGTACACTATGAGAGTATGGATCTCATGTATATAAATACATAGTTATACCGTATTCTATACCCTTACAACTATACAACTATACAACCATCAACTACAATCAATTACAATCAACTACAATCAATCACTATTAACTATTACTGTTAACTATTAACTATCAACTATCACTACTCATATCACTAGCTACAACACAATGGTCACTTACAACCAGAACACAGAGAAAGGAGACCAAAACTCATCAACATCAAACAACATCACCGCACAACCAACAATGCTCAACGAAGACGAAGATCTCAAAGACAACAACTTTGGTTCAAACATCCTCAGAGTAACAACCTCAACAACTGGTGATATCATCTATTTAGGAAACCAGGCCTTCCACAAATCAGACTTACTCAATGCCTTTGGAGGTGAACTAAACCCTGGTATCCATCCACCACCAAGTCGTCCAATGGGTAATCCTGTCCCTGTTGGTCTAGTCGGATTCGCTATCTGTACATTCACCGTGGGGATGGTTTTCGTTGAAGCTCGTGGATTAACCATTCCAAACATGTTGGCTGCACCTGCGTTATTCCTCGGTGGTATAATCACTGCAATTGCAGGGTTTTGGAGTTTACTTGTAGAAAATGCCTTTGCTGCTGCTTGTCTTTGTGGATTTGGTGGGTTTTATATGAGTTATGCTGGGATTTTACTAGATTCTTTTGGTATTGCAGCTGCTTATGCTGATGCACCTGATCAATTCAATAACATTATGGGATTCTTCCTAATGGCTTGGACTATATTTGCATTCTCAATGTGGTTATGTACTTTTAAGGCAACTTGGTCATTCTTCTTAATCATTGGATTTGTTGTTATTTATCTATTCTTATTGATGGTTTCATATTTTGCTGATAGTTTAGGTGTGAGAAAAGGTGCTGGTGTTTGTGCTATTTTAGCTGCTCTTTCTGCTTTTTATGCTATTTATGAAGGTATTGCAAATGGTCAGAATTCTTATATCGTTCCTCCACAATTCCCAATGCCTGGTGCACCAAGAGTTTAATAACGTCGTTGTCTGTTTCTTATTCCTTTTATACTATCACTATTCTTTAATAATTACATTAAATATCGATCATATCTTTATATCTTTGTAAACTATACAGCTATACGTTCATACTCTCATACCTCCAGCATAGTCTCATATATCTTGCCTATATCCAGCACTCCAATGTGTATATGATACCATGCATATTGTCGATTTCCATAAATCAGCTCTATTTTCTCATTTTCTGTTCTTGATCATAAAACCATATATGAGAACTTTTATCATATAAAACAATTATCTCATAAATTACTTTATTATCTTATCTGAGATATTAACAATGTCTATAAGAACACCCTCCGTCTTCTCTTTCACCTCTTCTTCTTTCCTTTTCTTTCTTTTCTCTTGTATTCACTCATAACATTAATATCAACATTATTATAAGTTAATATACAAACAATAGATCAACATGCGTCTCACTTATTTAATCACTTTATTAAGCTACACAATCGGTACAGTCTCATGCACAACCATAACAAAATGCATACCAAACCCATATAATCATAAACATCTCAGTTTGTTAATCCATCATATTGATGAACCAAATTCCTATTTTGTTAATGATTTGGAATTTAAAAGTAATGATAACATAACTTTATGGAAACAATTCACAAGATCAATATATAAAGAATTTGATATATTTGGTGATTATGAAATCGAACCAGTGTTAACTAATGATGTTGATGTTTCACAGATTTGTTATTCATATACCATTACTCCAAATCGACCTGGGTTTTGGGGTCAGTTATTAAATAAACTGATTAATAGCTCAAATGACTTAACACCTCAACTAAATGAAGTTGAATATGCTTATGAACCATTGGAAATATCAATAATAAAAACCCCATGGCCACAAGTCACATTAAGACAACAATTCTTCAACTTATTGATCCTTATAATAATCACCTTAATCATAGGATACATCACCAATAAATTTTATGAAGATAAAGAACGCAAACAACAAGAAATTGCAGAAGAAAGAGAACGATATGAATTCACAGCGTATAAAACATGGTATGATCATGAAATCCATCTAAAGAAAGAGAAATCAAAAGTCATTGATGATTTTGAAATAAAAGTTAAATCAATAGTTCCATATAAATCAAATGATATAATTGTTTGTTTGATAACTTCACAACCACCAAATGAATCTTTGTTATCTAGTATCATCCAGGATTTTAGAGATCAACTGAATCCAGGTCCTCTTGTATTTTCTGAAATACCACCACATGAATCATCAACTTCATCAAACCAACAAACAAGTCAATCACAACTAGATCAACAACAACAAAATCAAACTGACGAATCAGATCAATCACAAGATGCAGATGAAGTAGAAACACAATCTGAAGACTCCTCTGAATCAAACTATGACCCAATAGAACCATATCCAACCCCAATAAACCTTTATTCAACCCCAACAAATTCAACAATATCATCCATAGATGAGTTCCTTGACTTTCACAGCACTTCCCAATTCACAAACTCTACAACTACTTCCAGAAGTGCTCATGCTGTAAACCAAACAAACCAAACAAACCACGGAGAGCAAGGGAATAGGGATCAGGGTCATGTATGGAGAGAACAAGGAGCACAAAATGATGGATATGTGTATGGTGGTATAGCGTATGGAGAAGGAGATCATGATAGTGTTGAGTATTTTGATGTTGAGGAAGAGTATGATCTTGATTATGCATTATATCGTGAGATTGAAGTTGAAGTTGAAAACCTTGATAATAGTTATAATGTTAACTATATCGAGGTGATTAACTATGATGATACTAATAACGCTGAAATAAGTCGTTTTGGTGATCGTCTTCGTGATGATGATGATGATACTGATGATGATGATGTGGATTATGCTCCTCAGGGTTATGAGTATGATGAGTTTGATGGTATTTTTGATGATGATTATGGTAACAGTGATAGGAATAATATTCGTTTAGAGAATAGAGGATTTGATATTGGTTCAAGGACTAGAGGATTAGGTACTCGTCCAAGGATTGTTCATGAAGATGATGATCCTGTTGATGATGGCATAAGAGGAGATGAGTACTATGATAGAATTTTCGGTGTGGATGATTATGATGATGAGTCAAGAAGAAGAAGAAGAAGAAGAAGACAGAATCTTAATAGAATTGAAATCAGATTTCATGAACAAATTGCCTTAGCTGATTCTATTTATGATGTTACCACTATTGATATTAATCCTCAAACCAATAATACTACTGCAAATGACAATGACAATAGTTTAAATCAAAGACATGAAATCCAACATATTGAAGATATTGAAGTTGGACAGATTGAAGAAATTGAAGATTATGACTCAGATTATGAGCTATAACCTGGTATTCATAGCAGTGTGTATAATTTGTGTATAATAGAATAAGAGTATAATGGAGTACAAGTATAGTTTAATATATTCATAACATTCGTATAATAAATAAACTAACTTAGTATTAGTCTTATTCACATGAAATCAATAACTTAATAGCTTTAACCAATTAATAAACCAACAAAACCAACAAAACCAACAAAACCAACAAAACCAACAAACCTAACAACCTAACAACATAAACTGAACTTAATAACTTAACAACACCTGGCTTAATAGCTTTACTAAGTAACTCAAACTTGACATATCCCATCCAATAACTTATCCAATCAGATACTAACTATAGCATCATTATCAAAGTTATGATATACTTATAACCCATTGAAAAAGAAACAGAGGTTATTTTATGTAAATTGCAACTTCAACAAATTTGATTCAATCTTATCATCAATATTCCAAATAACCAAAGATGGAGGAACAACTTTTTTAAATTTCTCACCATAACTTTTAGCCAATTTCCAATAAAATGGATTAAACAATCCATATTTTGCTAAATATGGTATTGTTGGTTTAAAATTCATTTTACCCATACCTGATGCAGCTGTACTTCCACCAACTGCACCTGTGTTTATGGAAGATAATCCATTTTGTAAAGTATCATCAGTTATACCAGTTGTATGGTTCCCATATTTCAAATACTCAACGGTATAATTTATAATCTTTGAAACGTTCTTCATTTGAAATAATTTAGGTTGTCCATTATCTATATTTTCATCATTTATAACCAAGACGACATTAGTTAACAATTCACCAAAGATTTGTGATTTAAGGATATCATCATCTAAATCATTCAAGTTAAACAACAAACAATCTCTAAATTCAGGCCAGATTATAAAATTTATCCAATATGGATATTTTGAACCATTTTGTTTTAATAAGAATCGTTGTAATGTAGTTGGATTGAAGAATTGATGTAATATTGAATAAAAATTATCATATTCGTTTAAATTCGTCAAGATCAAATCAATTGAATTGTTGAAATCTTTTGAAATTAACCATTTTGTTAAATTTGCTTCTAATGAAGTGTATAATTTAGAATAAGTCTCATTATATGGATTAAACAAGATATTATGGATGGATTCTAATTTAGGATTGGATAAACAACATAATAAAATCTGGCCACATAACCATTTAACACCACCATAAGCAAATGTATAATGTTTTAATTCTGGGATTTTTTCAAAGATTTCATTGGCATATGAACAAACCATGTTTATGATTGAAGGTGATTCAATCAAGGATAGTGCATTGGATTGGTTTGTGTTATTGATAGTTGTTGTGAATAATATTCCAATTTTGTTAATAACATGAGAATCATAAGCTGGATTAGAAACAAAACTTGAAGATGAAGGAGCATTTGGTATTGAATAATCTATTGTGAAGTTTTTATAAAGGATATCTTGACTTATGGCTTGAACGTCTGTTAACTGTGTGGTTTGATCTGTGATTCCAAGTTCATCAACGTTATCGTCATCATCATCATCAAACTCATCTTCAGAATCAAGATTATTACTAGGAAGAGCAACAGGTGGTGCACTTAGTGTAGAAAGAGTGTTTAAACTGGATTTATTCAAGACACTGAAAACAGAAGAATCCAGATATTTTTTCAATTCAACAACATCGTTATTGATATTGTTCATTCTTGAGATCACAGTGTTATAAATGATTGATAATTCATCATTTGATTTATTGTTATATAGACAATCGTTTAATTTCTTTGTGAGATATTCACATTTTGTCTCCAGTTCTTTCAGTTTCTGTTGTTGTTTTGCCCTGTGTTTTCTCTGGGACAGTTTATTCTGGAGTCTCTTCTTGTCCATGACCTTAACAACCACTTAACTATAGTATAAAAAGATAAATATAAATATGTCTGATGGTTTTTATTGTTGTTTTAACGAGTTTTTTAAAAGATTCCGGGGTTATTTATACCCAATTTTCGAGAAAAAGAGGGACTATAGGGACTAATATTAGACTAGACTACTAAAGACTAGTCTATCTAAATAGTCTAATTCTCCACTTTTAGGATTCCGTATAAAAATTAATTTATTTGAGGCTTAGCAGATGGTCTATAATAGACTAGTCCATAATACAAGAGACTAAAGAGACTAAATAAAAAAGGGATTAATTAAAAACGGCTGAATCTTTTATCAATTTCTTTAATACTTTTAACACTTTTAACAGTTAAAGCTTTATATAAACACTCAATTAAATAGTCAATTACTTCAATATGGTCAAAGGTTACGTCATCATCGATTTACAAAACGATTACTTCCCAACAGGTGCATTCCCTCTTAAAAACATTGATCAAGCAGCAGCTAACGCCGCTAAATTCCTGGAATTTGCAAGATCCAATTCATCAGATTATAAAATCATTCATGTTCGTCATGTATTTGCTCCAATTGTGGAAAACCCACCTTTCTTTGCTGAAAACACCCCAGGTTCTCAAATCAACGATGTTGTTAAACCAAAAGATGGGGAAACTATCATCACTAAAAATGAACCAAATGCTTTTATTGGTACTAACTTGGATGAAATTTTAAAACAAAATGATATTAAAGAAATCGTCGTTAGTGGTGCTATGACTAATGTTTGTATCGAAGGTACCGTTAGACATGCTAGTGAAATTGGTTATAAAGTCACTTTATTAAAAGATGCCGTTACTACTAGAGATTGGGAATTTGATGGTAAAACTGTTGATTTTGAAACTGTTAATACTACCATTTTCGCTACTTTAAGTTTCAATCAATATGCTGATTTAGTTAAAACTGAAGATGCTATTTCTAAATAAACATTATGATCTTATTTTATATCAAAGAAATATATATATCAATATCTATTTAGCGTCTTCCATATGTTGATCCTCTCCATTTTCATTTTCATTTGTCTCTGTAGTTTCAGTAGCTTCAGTCTCAGGAGCAGGTGCTGACTCTGATATACTCTCCAAAGGTTGTTCTTGATTGGATTGTGTCTGTTGTTGTTGCTGTTGTTGTTCTCTAGCTTGTCTAGCTTGTTCCTCTTCCAAAGATAAACGTAATGCAAATGCAAGATCTGGATCCATATTTGGATCAGCACCAAAATCAAATCCATCACCACCTCCAAATGCATCAGCTCCTGAACCATTACCAAATCCTCCAACGTTATCTTCTCCAATTATAATAGGTGATGATGCAATAACTTCATATAATAATCGATGTTCATTTGGTGGAATTGTAACTAAATGAGAATTATCATGAGAATTCACTATTGAAATGAATTTTTCTAATTTATCAGTGTTTATTGATTCTTCACCATAATTAATAAAATCAATTGCAATGTTATTCTTTTTCATTTTTTTAGCCAATTTTTCCAATTCTTTTTCAGTTTCTTTAATTGGACTTCCAATAAAAGCAATAATTCTTTGATGTTGTACTTTATTCTGACGATGTTTTAATGCTAATGCAGCAACTTGAATACCTGTAGTGAAATGAAGTCCTCCACTGATTTTTAAATCATGAATACCACTTAAAATCTTACCATAATCTGTGGTTAACGTACTTAAAACTTGTGGACCATCACCTCCATAAGCTAATAAACCAACGGTATTTTCAGGATTGGAATTCACTTTGGATTGGAAAATCAGATCAACAGCATCAAGTTGTGCTTCAAATCTTGTGGATGGATAATCTCCATTTCTTGTAAATTCTGAGTTATCAATGACAATGAGCGTTGCTTCTAACACCATTTTAATATATTTATATATATATATATTTTGGTATTCAATAATTTGAGAGAAGAGAAGGGAAAGTCAGAAGAGTATCAGTTTTATAGCCAATATACCGACAATTGAACCAAATTGACTGATAAATCTATGGAAAAGTTGTGTTAATTTGTGTTAATTTGTGTTAAATTCACTTTGTTTTTGTTTTTGTTTCGGTGGCGAGCACTTTCATTTTTAATTAAATTCGCGAATAGTTCAAATTCGCGTAAAATCTCTTAATAAAAATTGATAAACAAACAAAATTCGCTATAAACTACCATAAATTAATATATTTAACCAATTGTTGACTCAATTGAACTCTTTAACCACTTTAAACACTCTTTAAATAGTATAAAGACCACCGCCAAAATGAGCATGCGTTCAAACGTCATGACGCTGAGGACGGTCAAGCGCGGCAACGAGAACACGCTCACAATAGAATCAAACAATACCCCATCAAAACACTCAAGAATCAGCCAATTGAATCACAATCACAGGCGCTATAGTCAGCAGCATAACATACAACATCAACATCAACAAGTGCCCAAAGTTGAACAGGAACAGGAACAGGACAACACAGAAGAAGACAACAACGAACAAGGAAGTGTGAAGCATCTAGACTTCGCTCCAGTAACATTGACCGCCGCTTTCCATGATCAAAGAGTGTGTGATGACACAGTAGTCATAGGAATACAACACTTACCTGGTGCCAAACCTGGTGATATCGCCGAGCTTAGTCCATTAGAAGGAAACCATCATAAGAAATTGTTATTCGTCGTGAAACAAATGAATGAAGAACTACAAAGAAGAAACAAAACTGCACAAATATCAATATCGTCAGGTGGGTCTTTACAATCAATCCTTGGATTCTCCACAAGAAGTTCAGTTGTTGTTAAACTGAAGGATAAAGAAGAAGTAGAAGCTGATTTGGTAGAATTCTTAGTTAAAGATGTTAGTTTAAATCGTGGTGATATGTGGGAATTATCTTCAATAATGAAAGGGACTTGTGTTTTCAGATCTCAACGATTATCATTCATGGATTCAATTAGATTAACAGTATCTTCAATTTATAGTTTTGGGAAGAAAAGATTCTCAGGATACATTGGAGATCGAACAAAAATAGTGTTTAGATCAGAATCTGCAAGATTGGTATTCATGATTCAAATCACTGAAGAAATGTATCATTTTCAAGAAGATGGAGAAGTCATGTTTCATAAAGTTGTTAATTCATTATTTCCTTCAATCTTTAAAAGATGGAGAGAAGAAAAAACTCATCATTTAATCACTATTGTATTCGCTGCAAATGTTGATTTTAGTGAAGGTACTCTAAATGATTTGAAATTAGGTGAAAGACCTAAAAACACAAAAGATTATTATAGAGTTGTTGTTGATCAAGTTAATATCGTGCATTGGAATGAAATCATGGTTTCATTAAGATATGAATTTGCAAATTTTAGAAAAGAAATCATAGATTATCAATTGAAAAATGGGATAAGTACAAGAAATTCGAAATTTTTCTTACCTACTGTGAAATCAGATATTTTAAACACAATAAACCTATCAACAACTTTAGTATCTGATAGATTCAGAGATCCTGATCTAAGACATACAACTACTCATTTCATCGTCATCAGTGCTGGTAATGGTCTTTATGATGTGGAATATAAAGATCTATTGGATACAAGTAAACGACTGATCAATACCGAACTTTCCATTGATATAATTTGTTTGACTCAACCTCCATTACATATAACCCCATTGTTTAGATATAGAGATGATATGGGGAATCTACATCATTGTGTTCCTGGATGGATTGATGTTTCTTATTGGACAGATAGCACATTGACATCAGTACAATGGACACCAAGTTGTAAAATTTATGAATTACAAATGATGGGTATTATGGAAAATGATATGAATGACGTGACTGTTGAAAACTTAACAATTGATTATGATGCATCTTCAATTGCAGAATATATGGATAATTATGATAAATCTGTTTTTGGAAGTGTGAAACCATCAACTTCACATCCAAATTCAAACTCAAATTCAACTTCAGCACCAACAACAGCAAGTTCTATTAGATCTACAGGTCCAAGAAGAGCACCATCAAATGCTTCATTACGTTGGAAACTTTCAAATTCTGCAATCACAACTATAGAACCAGAAACAAAAATGACTCCAATATTTAGTGTTTCCAAAACTGCAATCGATTCCTTACAAGAAATTTCAAGTCCTAAATCAGCTAAAAAGAGAACATCATCAACATCATTATCACCTGTACCAAAAACTGCACCAAGTTCTTCTGGATCTTCAATGACATCATCATCATATAGACCACTAAGACTGTCATCCCCTCCAATTCAAGATTATTCTAATCGTCAACTAAAACCAAAGAATAGAGTGTTTTCATCAGTTCCTAAATCCATCTCTCCACCATCATATGAAAAAGCCAGTGCTTTCAACTCATTACAAACAGTTATGTGGTCTGAGATTCAAAACATTTCAACAAAAGTCACAAACTTGAAAGAATTCAATAGTCTGACTCTGGGAAAATGGCAACATGTATTTCCTGAGGGTATAAAAAGAAGAACTATCAAATGGAGATCGTTATTATCACCATCTGAATTACCAGTAACAACCCCAATTTTCCCAACTTTAGATGATTTTGAGAAAAATTTCACATTTCAAACACATTCTGTTTCATTAAGTCCTGAAAAAGAACGGATCTTATCAACAGAGGGACTTTTCAGAGAAATGATCCACTTAAGATTAATGATGGGGTTCCAAATCTGTTGTGGTGATAAAGTAAACATTGTTGAAGATAAAAGAAACTTTGAAGGTGATTCTTCACTATTAATGAAATACCTTCCAATTGATGATGACGATATACGATCAATAAGAGGGTCAAGAATCTATCTATCTCTTGATGAAGAAATCCATAGAATATCATGTGATTTCGAAGGAACGATAAACGTACAGAGATATCATCGTTCAGTTAATCAAGAAAACTTTTATCGTGATCATTTCGATAGAATCATGATCAAGACGAGATATCAACATAATTACCATCCATATGATCCTAATACATTAGTACTAAAACCTAAATTCATCAATTGGAATAACTATGATCAATGGGTCGCTGGTTATGAAGATGATTATGATGTTAGTGGAGGTAGTGAATCTGATTTAAGACTTCATAGAGTTAAATTTGTCCTGTTACCGTCTGAAATTCCTAAAAACACAACATTATTGAACTCAGGTAATAGTGATAATAAAGGTGAAATGTTAACACAAGAAGAGTTAAGAGTTGAAGGATTAAGAAAATTGATTGCTACTATACATCGGAATGCATTCACACCAGGTACTACTGTTAATAAAACTCGAGCCGCTAGAGCTCAAGACGAAGCATTACCAGAGATCAATTTTTACACTGGTGATTTGATTTCATTTTTGGAAGAACAATCAGCTTCTAGTAATTTAGATCTTTCTTTGAGTAAAACAACCACAAGATCTGTTAGTGAGAATCTTTTGAACCAAGATATTAGTCTGGGTGAACTTTCAAAAGAGATTCAAAGCAATAGAGGTGTTAAATTGATTGATAGAAGATGGCATTGGAAAGTTCATAAAAATTGTTTCTTAGGATTTGAATTTGTGAGTTGGTTAGTTGAAAGTTTCCAAGATATTGATACTAGAGAAGAAGCCGTTGCTTATGGTAACAAATTAATGGAACAGGGGCTTTTCAGTCATGTTGAGAATCGTCATAAGTTCTTAGATGGTTATTACTTTTATAGATTGGAAAAAATCACAGTTGATCAATCTGTATCGAGTGAAGATTTAACAACATCAAAGGGAAGATCAAGATCAAGTTCTGTTGGAAGTAAGAACTCCAATTCCAATTCAAACACTAAGATCAACATGACACCAATATTACAATCAGTTAAAATTGCAGAAGACACCCCAACAAGTTCTTTGAAAAAAGCTAAATCTGAAATTTCAAATCTTGAAACACCAACAACTCCAAATTTACGACCAAAATCATTCATATTAAGTCATGCATTAAAACTTGATCTTGATCCAAACCATAAATCATATAAACCAGAATTCTTAAAAGTCCATTATGACACAATACATAATCCAAATCATTGTTTCCATATAAGACTTGAATGGTTAATCACAACCCCAAAACTCATAGATGATACAATCAACAGTTGGTCAAGAATGTGTGAACGATATGGATTAAAATTAGTAGAAACTCCATGGAATGAATTATGTGAAATCCCAAGAATAAACCCATTCCATTCATATGTTGATATCAAACTAGCAATGAATCCATGGGATCCATCAAATTCCTCGATTTATGATGACTTAATTTTAAAAAGTTCGAAATTCTATTTCCATATATATTTGTTAGAATATTCTGGATTCTTAATGGATAATAGAGCATCCATGTTTTTCCAAGAAGATTCCAATCAATCAAACTTTGATATAAGATATTCCTGGGGGAAACCAAGGTTTAAATACGCTCAGTATATTCATAAGACAGGTGCTTATATTGCTGAGATTAGAGATACAGGTGATCTTTTCCTTGCACCGAATAATACTCATATAGCAAGGGTTAATGTTGGTAATGTTTCAATTGGTTCAAATTCAAGTTCGAATATTAATTCAAATTCTATACTGGATTCACAAAATATCATGTTGGAATTTAGAAAAACTTGTTTTGATGCTATAAAATTAGAAGAAATCTTCTTAAAAGCTAAAGATCAATGGAATTCTAACTTTGCTAAGAATAATGAAGCACCAAGAAGTGGTGTTTTAAGTCCAATTCCTGATGATCTGACACTTTAAAATAAACGAATTGTTATGACCTATAGATAACTTTATCTTCCCTCTTGTAAGATCATGTAAAGGAAACCAGCGCCCAATCAATTAAATTATACACCGGTCTCGACATATCTACTTTAGTTCAAACTAGTCAGTAATCAACAAGGCAAGTGTTGGTGCGTATCAAGCTGAATATAAATTAGTAGCGGGGGTCTACATTCAGCAAGAACAGATTAAATCCTGTGATATAGTATTTACTGCCTTCATTGAAGTGTGCTGCTGTTACTTAACTTATCTAGAAGGTAGAATAAAACATCTGAGCGGCTAGAATTGAGCTTCCTACTTTACTATGAGATCACCATCACTAGTGTTCTAAAATTCATCAAACTCATTCAATAATATCAGAGACATGAAAGAAAATTTAGGCTCGATTATACTCTAAATAATTTGTCTTCCTAATTTCATTGATATATATAGTTCAACAATTTTATAATGAATTCACAAGCGCCAGTGATCATTGTAGCATGTTTAAGAAAATATTAACAATTTATCATCAATAACTTTGAAGCATATCATTTATCACATAATCTGATCATTAAATGATTACTGCATAGTTGAATCAGATTCATCCATACAGACTTCTAATTTTAATCATGGAATATATCCCACTTTTTAGTTTCGAGTTGCTGGATGTTCTGACATAAATTGAATGTTTCTGTGTGTCTTCACATTTCAGAAACCCTCAGAGAAAAAACAATTAAATTTGAAGAAAATTACTACCCCACCAAGATATAAAGAAGGTATGTTAATGGCTTTGATCTTAGCTTGTGTTCAATTTTATTATAAATACATTGGACGTTGATCGTTTGGTTTGATAGATATTATCAACATCGTAAAAGAGATTATATCAATGAACAAATGAATGGTTATATTGCAGATGAAATTGTTAATTTGCATGAGCAGAATCTGAGATTGTGTCAAATTATATCTCTGATCAATTAGATTATAATGAAGGTATTCGACGTGTTAAAACAGCTTGTCGATGTTGTTATATATAATATACAAATTTATGAGGAAAGTATAGCCAAGGTACTACTGTAGTCTTATTATTCACACTGATACATACAATCTAACATGTATAACCCCCTCTCCTTCTATTTCTTGTTATATCTGATTGACTAAACAGAGAGTTTATATCTATGTAAATTTCATTTACCCGGGTAAGTTTATTTAGCCGGATGTAGAGTTTTCAGAAATTTTTGGATTTTCCAAATTTTTTTGAATTTTTGGTTTTGAAGTATTTTATTTAGCCGGATGTCAGTTTATTTAACCGGGTGTAGACATTTCAGAGATTTTTTGAAAGTTTCAATTTTTTTTAAGAATTCGGATTTTTTGGATTTTTCCAATTTTGCCATGGGAGTACCCAGAAAATCATCCGAGCTGTTCTCTGATGTCAACTTTAAACTAAAATAACTCTATGAATATGTAAGATAAACACTGTATTTAAACTGATATGGAATTATCCATGGCTACTGTATCTATGTACTAATTCTAGTAATCTCTCGATCACAATTCAAAGAGCTATCAATCGATTCATCCCGAAAATTGATGAAAAAAACACACCTCTGAATAACCGTAAATATCTCTGTCAAATCTCACTAAATTACAAAACTAATCACACTACACCAATATTCATATATTAATAATCAATAATTCATCTTTACATAAGTCATATTCATCTATTTTACTCTCATATTCAATGGTTTAATTTCGTCAAATCATTTTTCTGTCAAAAATCCCAAATTTTTTCAAACTTTTGAAAAAGTTAGCATAACACAAAAGCTAATTCACTTAAAAAAAAGAGATAGACAACTTAGCTAAACATGATATAAATATGTGGTGGTACATCTTAGAGCATACTCGGCTCTTACCTCACACTAGTCTATCACCATTTTGACGTAGAAGCGTAATATACTTCACAGAAATTATTGATCACTATTACACCTTATAACCTATATCATTATCATTCAGCTGTGAGTGTAATAAGAACTATAAAGTACATACATAAGACTATACTTTACCAATCCAAATCACCATGCATGAGGTGTATTAGAATGTCTCTTGCATATCTCTCAAGCTCCTAATTTTTCACTATGTCCTCAACCATGTTATATCATAGACTAGTATAATATCACATCTCAGTACCCCTTCGAAAGATGAAAGATTTATAAAGTGATAGATCCAAAAACACAAAATTTCAAGAAAATTACTACCTCTCAGAATCGAACGGGACCCGCGAAATTTCTCGAAAATTACCTCTTTTGGACACCATGGTAGGAGCACTACTCCAATAATTAGTGTTTATTCCTGGATATATGGCATCAGAGAAGGGATTGGAGAGCAATGGTACTTTAGACCGCTACTCAAGGTCTGATGGGCATCCACGGTGGTCGCTGTGGTGGTATAACACTTTTGGTTTTTCTGGCTACAATTTTCGATTTTCAAGATTTTGAAGATTTTGAAGATTTCCAAGATTTTGATTTTTTTTTGCTAAAGTAGCTTATCTGGTTTGAAGCCCTCGAATTCACCACCAACAAGATACCCTCAGCTCCTTAGATCTCTACATCTCTATCTACGGCCTCAGAAGATCACAGGCTGTGTATAACAGCGAAACGAAACGAAACGCCTCTTGTCGAACAGGAAAGTTTTACTGGCTAGTAGCTTATATCGCTCGAATGAGTATCCTACTTTTGTGACATGACCTGCTTGAAGTGATTCCACCAGAAATAAGAGATCTACACGTTCAGGCTGCTTCAAACCAGTGACTGATATATTCATCATACTAAACAACTGGGAGAGAAATCTGGTGATATAGGCGGCAAGCGCCGCCTGGGCGGTTACTTTGTTTGTGCGTTGAAATGTGCTTGTGTGTTCGTCAGCTGGGGTTTTTGTGACGTAGTTGTTATGGTCATCCATATAAACACCAGCTTCAAAGGTAAGCCTATTTATTACCTTCAGCGTGGTTTCCTAGCCGTTTTTAGGCTGTTTTACCTGTTGCTACTTGTAATCCATGGCTTTCGGTAACTATCTAGTAGTACTTTCGATCAAAATCAACTGAACGGGGAGGGCGTGGGCCGTTGGCCCTGGAAATTTTTTTGTCATTACCAGATAAAACCAAGGTAATAGCTGGTAATGACCGCTGGTATACTTACCAGCCCTTCATGGCCCTTCTATGGGGCCATGGTTATTTGGTGGGCTCCCTTTCTGGCGACTGGCGCTCGGCTCTCTGTCTTAGGGAGCCTCCTTGGGGTTCCGGACTTCTTGTCCTTTACCCATCCCTCTAGGTCAACCAGGGCATCATCTTCTGCCTTCTTCCGGCTACTTCGATGAATTACCCCAGATCAACCCCTTCTTCCTTCTTTTTTCCTTCTTCTTCTTTCTTCTTTCTTCAGATCACTGTTAGTGTCTATTGTGATTATCTAATGTTTATGTCATCATTTGTTTTATGTCATTATTTGTTTATGTAATCATCTGCTTATGTCAGCTGTTGATTACATCATCGTCATCGGATTATGTAATCTGTGTGGGACCAGGGCTCATACCCACCCCCAGTATGGGATATCTTCTACCTTCTCTTCAATAGCCCGCCCAACTAGGGACGGATGTGGGTCCATGGTGATTTGCATGGACGCTGGGCTCCCTTTTTGGCGACTGGCTCTCGGCTCTGTGTCTTAGGGAGCCTCCTGGGAGCCTTCTAGGGCTTTCCCACCCCAATGGCCCGTTTCACGATCCCAGGGCCTGTTTCTTTTAGGAATCGTAGCTTGATCTGGAGTGCCTGTATCTGTATCTGTTGCATCGATAGTTTGGTGGAACGCTGGCCATTCGACCGTTTAGTGAAACACGAGTCACTGGTGTTTTGACTAGACTGGTGGTTTGACTGGTGGTTTGACTGGTGGTTTGACTGGTGGTTTGACTGGTGGTTTGACTGGTGGTTTGACTGGTGGTTTGACTGGTGGTTTGACTGGTGGTTTGACTGGTGGTTTGACTGGTGTTTTGACTGGTGGTTTGACTGGTGTTTTGACTGGCAACTGGAAACTGGAAACTGGAGAGTGATGCGTATCTGTTTAGTTAGTTAGTAGATATTCACGAGGATTGATCAATTAGAAATAATAGAATGGTATCAATGGAACTCATCGGAAGATAAAATGAACAAGGTGAACTGGTATTGGATCTGGATGGATTAGCTGGAGCCTGTGGATGTAGTTAGTATCTGTTGTGGAATGCTGGATCTGGATGGATTAGTTGGAGCCTGTGGATGTAGTTAGTATCTGTTGTGGAATGCTGGATCTGGATGGATTAGTTGGAGCCTGTGGATGTAGTTAGTATCTGTTGTGGAATGCTGGATCTGGATGGATTAGTTGG